>ML119655.1:340141-631832 GCA_003788565.2 Ascobolus immersus RN42 | reverse complement strand
GCTCGATCTGGCTCGGAATCTGCAACAGACGAGGCGTATGAAGGGGACCTGGTCCGAGCGACTCTGGCGATAAACTCCTCCAAATCCGTTTCCGAGTCGCTGCCGGTGGAGTTTTCGAGATCAGACATCTAGCACATCAATGGTAAGTACTCGAAAATGCGGCCAGATTCCACTACATCCGAAAGCAATACCGTCATGCGGAATACTCACTTTTGAAATGACGTTTGCGATGGTAGGGCGAGGGATGGGAAACTTTTGCGACTCGACGGTAATTTTTGCCTGTCCTGCTTGAAAATGGAAGGAGGTCACTGAGCTAGTGCGGATGGGACTGCTACTTCTCTTTATGGATACCCCCAGTCACAGTCACCTCTTTCCTCTCTTGTTGGCCCCATAGAGACGACAACTCACGACTCGACACACCTTCCGCATGGGCTCCAACACTGTCCAAATGCAGAAGCCAAAACGAGTACCACCACCGAAGGGTATGTCTTCTTGCTTTGCTCGTCCGTCTCACGTTTATCTCGACGGGATGCATGCTCGGCCACATTCTGACAAGTAAACAGTCAAAAGGGTTACGACCGGCCCTGTGTTGGCCAGAAACATCAGGGCTACGGCCGTCGTCAAGAAACATGCCGCTGTTGTCCAGCCACCGCTTCCTCAACCATGCCCCGCTTCGCCTGCTGCTTCTCTCTCAGCCATGTGTATGTCTTCCAGTTTTTGTGGGTTGTGTGCTTCTGGTGGACGAGACTGACGTGAACGGGAAACAGCACCACTTGGCCCATCCCAACTCGCTCCGACAATCAATTCCTCTCATATGGCCGCAAGCACAGATACATCCGGTGCATTGAGTACTGGTAAGTTCCCACTCCCAGTTGGGCGAATCGTTGGTTAGACGCCAGTCTAACCGCTGCTGGAATAGATCCGCCCGTCGCACCAACAACACCACCATCCTCTCCTCCTCTCCCCCCAACCCTACCTCAGCCCCTCACCCTCACCCGCATCCCACTCGACCACTCTGATGAGCTCCAACGTGCCATACAGCTTGCACACGACGAGACCTACATCATCCCGCCTGGGCCTATGAAGAGAATGGACATTCTTGTCCAAAGAGAGAGGTTCCGACTGAATCCTGATCTGTTCTGGCTCGGAGCTGGGTACACCAAGCTGCCAGACGGTCGCTGGGAGAAGGTCAGGGCGGCAAGGAGGGTGTGATATGGAGGATTGTGAATTAGATATTGCCGAAAATAAATAAGAAGGAAAGTATTGTGGATCTCTGTTATATACTAAAAGAACTTTCATATCTCCATCTGTGTTGTAGCAATGTCCACCTGGTCCTTGAGTGCCGCCAAGGACTAACATGTGCTTACCCGCATCTCTTTGTTTTCGAATTCTCGTTTGCATCCATTTCTTCACCTACGAGACAACATACTCTTGTCGATTTGCAGACAGCCTGACATTTCAAATCCATCTCCGCCATGGTGCGAACTTTCCATCTTCCTGGAGTTGGAAACGTGCCGTACTCAAGTCAGGCTCCTCGAAGCGGCGACCCCATCCTGGATATTCCAGATGCACCGCCTGAGCCATTACCATGTTTCGAATCATCACCAGAGCCACTGTCGATAGATGAGCAAACACCAGATCCAGATCGGCCGTATAACTACGAGGGCGATGTTCATCGACCTTCTACACCTCGACGACAAATACTGAGCAGCCCTCCCGACGATAGGGCCGGAGATGATGGGCAGGATAGGCTGGAATCACCAGAAATGCACCATGACGAGCAGGTACAATCTACCGATGGGACCGACAAAAACACCAGGCCCGACAACTCTGAGCGCAATCCGGACGAGCAGCTGTTATTCGAATTCTCTCCAAAGCGAGAGCGCTCATCGTCGTCTTCGTTATACAGAGAGCCCACCAAGAGAAGAGCGGCTTCGCCAACTAGACCGCGCAGTTCAAAGACCGCTACACCCGCTCGTCAATCATTCGGCCCAGAAGGTTCACGGCGCTCAGGGCGGCCATCTCGCGTATCCTCTCCACTATTTCGCGAAAGTCAAGCGCGGTTGTCAGCTTCAGCACCTAGGCCTCGTGCCCCACCAAATAGCCAGGTGTCGACCGAGATCACAGGCACGCCTAGGCCAGAAGCGCCGTCGTCGTCGAGGGTCGATGCAGGGGAACCAGATGTACAAAACCCAGACCAGCAGGCAGCTGCCATAACTGGGACGGATGAAGACATTGGATGGCGAGAGGATGAACATTACCCATTCCGTGGTCTGCGGGAAGCACTCCGAGATGCAGGCATGGACGAGCATACAGATATGCGGACTATCGTACCTGACGATCAAGAACTGCGCGAGATGATAAATGACGAACTCGTAGCGAATGCGGCAAATCAGCAACTGATTTCACAGCGTGCCAGTGCTCAGGCTGCAGCCCGTCAGCACAGCGAACCGCAAAACGACGAGCATCGCGAGCGCCAAGAGGAGCAGCAATCCGTCCATGTAGCAATGGGAGGAGGCAGGAGAAACTCAACAGAACAAGAGGAAGACAACCCAAATCGTCGAGAGAGAGAGGAGATAGAAGAGGAAATAGAAGTGCGACAACATGGACAGAAAACCGCAAAGAGAATGGCCCAGAAACCAGGTATGTTGAATCAATCGGATGCAGTCGATTTGCTATGTAATTTTAGCGGCTAACCAGTTTGCGGCAACACAGCACAACCTCAGCCCCTGGAAAATCCACACTCTGCCCGCCGCCATTCACCCGGACTACCGCTGCCATACGTGCCTGATAAATCGTCACCACCCGACGACTCTGACCCTAGCTCGGACGAGAGCCTGGGCCCTGGCTATGATGATGATGGAATATCCGATTGGGGCTCTGACAATGAAGGGTTCGACTACAGGAATGCGAGAGTGCGGATGAGCCTGCAGAATATGGCAATTGCGACTTACTACAATATACAAACTTCAGGTACAGGTATCCCGAGAGAGATAGACAGAAAAGTCAGACGATACATCAACGCAGTCTGTACCAGGTGGGCATTGCTAGTGGAGAGGATCAAGCGACCAAACCTCAACGCACAAGAGAAGCGCGCCTTGGCGGACAGTGTCAAGATCAAGACTGCGGAAATAAGAAAGGCGCGGCGCGTGCTTAGTGAAATGACAGGCCTGGTTGTGCAAGAGAGACACAGATGCACGGGAAACTGTGAAGCATATGACGACACTCAGGTGGAATGTGGTATTTGTGGTGAGGAGAGGTACACGGTGAGACTTTCCGATCTGATGTGTTGCCGCTTTCCCTCCTTACACTGCCTAGATTGTCGATGGCCAGCAGGTCCCACTTGCAACGTATCCCTATATCGAATTGTCGCATCGGCTGCGCTTGTGGTATTCCGACCCCCAGCGCGCTAGGACGCTGGTCCAGTATCCCGAGCTTGTCAAGGAGAGGTATCGCCGGCACGGGACCAACTCGGATTTCTTCTCGGGCTCATATTTTAGAGAGTATATCCAAGGAAAACTGGGACTATTCCGAGATCCTCATGATATTGCGCTCTCATGCAGTCTTGACAAGTTCAGGAGATATGGTTCGTGGGCGCCTCGGATGGGCGCCAACGATTTGACTCCAATCTTGGTACTCTGCTACAATCTGCCTCCTCGCATCCGCTTCCTCAACCGCAACATGCTCCTTGTCGGCTACATTCCTGGTGGGCCGCAGCCAATTGAGTTCAAGACCTTTTTGCGACCTCTTATGGATGAGATGCGACAACTTCGGCATGGTCCCGCATGTTTCGACGCAAGGACTGGCGAGACATTCAGGTTGCGGGCATTTATGTGTGTTTTCAACACAGATATGATCCAGCGTGCCCTTGTGTTCCACACAGTAGGCCACAGCGGAAGGCGATATTGTGAGACCTGCAAGATTGTTTCTCTCTACAAAAACAACAGCAGGGTTTACTGTTGCCATCGCTCTCCAATAGACGCACCACAAAATGCCATCGACCGGGAAGCGCGACGAGAGCAAAACGGGCACAAGGCCTTCTTCAAGTTTGGAGCCGAAGCAGACGCCCGCCGAATCAACCCAAATGTTTCGCTCCTCCGCGACCGTGACCATTTCAGACGAATTTACACATACCTCGAACGCAACCGCCATGACGCCGTTTATCAAGCAAAGTATGGCCTCAAGGAGCGCCCGATATGCATGGACGTTGCGCCATTCTGCCCGCCGTGGTCCATAGCCCTCGACATTATGCATCTGCTTTCGAACTGTGCCAAGGCTCTTCTAAAGCACCTCCAGGGCGAGTTTGGGAAGGCGGACGACGAGGCAGGCGCGGCAGCCAATGGAGAGCCCAATCAAGACAACCCAGATCTGGTAGACCCGTTAAATCCTGCTCCTGCGCAGCCCGACGACAACTCGGACGCAGAAGATGACGGTAATCCAGAAGCTGAGAACAACGCAGAAGATGTTTTTAACGACTACGTTGTTGACGACGACGAGTGGCCACGGATCGCCGTGGATCAAGAAGCGTCGAGACGGCGGTTTCCTCCCACGTTTGGCAACATTGTTAACATAACAAAGACAAACCACTTTAAGATTGCTGATTGGTTCTGCTGGGTCCTACATCAATCTCCGATTTATCTGCATGGCCTGCTCCCGGATGTCCACTACAGGGGCTATATTCTGTTTGTACGAGCAGTTCAGGCGACATTGAAGAGGAGTTATTCCGATGATGAAATGGACGAGTTGGAGAATCTGTGGCTTCAGTTCTCTGAATATTATGAGATACACATCTACAAGTTGCGGTATAACAGGTACGACTTCACCTCACTCTATATTGAGTTGTAGCTGACATATTATATAGGTTGCACTTTTGCTTGCCAGTCTTCCATGCCATTCTGCACATTGCCGAGTATACAAGGCGACTCGGACCCATGTATGCCCAGAGCCAGTTTCCGATGGAGCGCGTTGTTCGAATTCTCAAGGGAATGATAAAGTCAATGTCCAAGCCGAACGAGAATATGGCCAACCGGATGGTGGATAATGAGATGAACAACATGCTCTCTTATCTGGCGCCGCTGCCACCAGGTGCATCAAAGCGAAGCTTTTACTCATTGCTGGAGACGGACAAGTTTTGCGACAGGGAAGGCCGATTCGACTTGAGCAGATTGTTTGAGTATGCCATGAGGGAGAGTTTTGAAGATGAAGGTGGCGAGGGAAATGATGGGAACGAAGCTTGGCTCGATGTCCGAGTCGATGAGCCATGGACTCCAATTGGTTTCGAGTTTGCGCCCTTTCGCGGCCGCCCTTTCCCGAGAGCAGACGGCGATGATGGCGACGACTCGCAATTTGGCGACGATTCCGATGACGACAATCCAGACGTTTCAGTTGTGGACAAGAACGTCGCCTTGACCGATCTCATGGACATGGAGATGTATCCTCTTGGCAACAGAGAAAAGGACCGCATAATCGCATACTTTCGCGAACGAGATATTCTACCAAACTGGCTGTATCACAATACGACCGTTGCGCAACTCCGGGAGTTTGTGGATTCGCTTACGCCAGTCAAATACAAGACGTTGGTAATGGCCTCGAAGGAGCCAGCTATTGCCGATCCCATCGCTTTTAGTGTTGAGAGGGTCAAGGCATCACAGGCTGTGGACAGCCGTGCTTTCTTCTCATATGCCCATGTCGGCTACACCCACAGAGATTCCAGAAACAGGGTCACGAATAGGTTTGGCGAGGTCCTCTTCTTTATGAGCCTCAAGCAACCTCAGGGACGCAGGGAGACTATACAACTGGCCTATATCCGTAGGATGCCACACGAACTGACTGACGGGTTGTTTGTTACGCTTCCAGCTCAAAGAAGGAGTGCCGGTATTGACGTTGTACCAATCCGGCAGGTGGAGTGTCTCATTGGTATCCTCACCTGCAATGCGGTCGACTATGTTGTTTGGAGAGACGGGTGTTTGGCTGAGCAGGGAAGGTTCTAGGCTGGGTATTGTTTTTATTAATCCTGCATTCTTTTTATATATATTACTGCATTTGATATGGGTCACATTTGAAGCCTGCTCAATCTGCTTACGTATATGGCATGCCATAATTGGCCAAGCTGCTGAACATTGGGATGGCCGGTGGTGGGATCTTATTAGTAATTAGCTCAGTTATTGGTCACACATGGCATTAGTAGAAGTGCCTCGGGCCAAGAATCTTTGTAGGCAGTACCGAGCCGGAAGGGAGAGGAGGTAGAAACCCGGTTGTCACCAAGCCTGTGCGAGGTACAGGTAGGATTTGACTGCCATGAACTTTGACTGGCCAATTTGAATTCAACTTGGTCCTTCATATTAATATTCATTAAAAATGCCCATCTAAAATAGCGGTACACTGCCCCGGTATCGATAGATGCCATGGATGCCCATTTGGCAAGGTGGGCCGTGCGGGCCCAGACGGCATCAAATCACGTGGAGATTGCGCCCAAGCGTTTGTGGTTTGTGGGGGCGTTTGTTTGGGCAAATCGCACCTTCCGAAAACAACAAACGGCAGGACCGACCCCGACCCCCAACCCACGACGCGACAGCACTGAATGGGGCAAGATGAAGTGCCATACATGTCGGTATTATGGCAGAGACACTTGAATAAAGTGTGCCTATCATGGATGTGGCATGTATTGGAAAATGGCGGTTTTTCTTGCAGGTATGCTCGACCCACTCCTCGCTTGTTTGATTCACCGGACGCGATTTCTGAAATCTTTTCCCGGTCGGCTTTTGTGTGAGAGGCAATGTACTGACGTTTGCCATAGTATCATTCTGTCTGTTCCGCTCTCTGTTGGCGAGGTGGGCTATGACCAGACATTCCAATAAGAATGGAGCTTTGTCTTTGTCCTTTTCGCGCGGCTCCGAGTCCCATATGGCAGGCTATACATTGGGCTGTTATTGTTGGTTGGAAGCGCATCCACCATGTCGGTTATCCAGTCTACCAGTTCTGGCAGACCGCCATTTTGACAGTTGTCTTTGTGACTATCGGGAATGGCAAGAGTGACACTCGTCCTCCGTCGCTCATGTCCGAGTGATGCGTACACTGTTTGATGAATCAGGCTAGATGGCATGATGGATATGTGTGGGCTCGGTGCATACGAGATGGGCTTCATGGGCCAGGTGCTCCACGAGGATTCAGACGCTCGGTCTCTGCTCTTTGGTTTCGGAAGCTCCGTGGGTCACCGGAGGATTCATACCCTCGATGGCTAATCCATGGATTCAGAAGCTTGATATGCGGAGACGGGATTCGGAAATTCCTTGTGGCCCTGGAGGATTCGGAAGTCGGAGGAGGCGCTGGAAGACTGGTGATCTGTTGGGTTCTGAGGGCGACGGTCCTTGTGGAGGTGTTGGAAGGTTGTGACACTTCCAGGGGTGAGAGGGAAACCGCCGTCGTGGAGGTGTCGGAATGTTCCGACACCTCCACGAAGGTGTGGTTATGACACCGGCGTTATAGGTACATAGAAAATAAAATGAGATTTTTCCCAAGTCGACTTTGTAAACTGGTGAGGCAAGGGCTTCGCAAATTGGGGCAATGGCGGTTTCAAAATCCAACCGGATGGAGGGTTCAGAATATCCCATTTTGGAGGCGTCAGCGACGCCTCCATGAACCCTCCATGAACCCTCCACCGGCAACACCCCCGGGGGCGCTCGGGTCGGAACCCTAACCGGGCACACCTCCGGGCCGGCGTCAAATGACACCGGCCCTTGGGACCGCAGTGGACGTCAGTACGTATGTTATCTGGTCCAGTAGAATGAGAAGGCCTCAAAGAATGCTGGCCTATACCTTTACAACATGCCACGATCATTTTCTACAACGACTTCTCTCACGAGACTCATTGGCATGAACCAAGTCCGAACATTCATTTGCTTTGATTTTTTACGGGAACTCTCAACACACATAAACACGTAATGTAAGATCGATATGGGGACGTCTATCCGGATCCACTAGGTACCGAATGAAAAATTGTAACTTGATACCCCAGGCAAATGGTACTTTAAAAGTGGAAAACAGTAACTTTTCGCCCATACTGCGAGAAAAGTGTGATTAAATGGCGTTTAGTACACACTCCACTCTTTTTACTATTTTGAGGAGAAATCATATTCACTATTTCTTCCCGTTTACTACATAGTACCCTTTCTCTTTCTAAACTTAATCTTTTTGCCTTTCCAATGTCATTTAAGGCTTCTATCCCACAGGCATTCAACTTCAAGTATTGCTTCAATGCGCATCATACCTTTGTCTTCCGGGCCGCTATTTCTCTAAGCAACATTCCTTCCTTTCTTCGGTCGGACGATCTTTTGTTTGCTTCTTTCAAGTTGAGCGACATTGCCTCGTATGCTGCTCTTTTGCGTGTCGGTCTTTTGGAAGTATCCCTTCACTTGTCGCTACTCTGTGTATTTTGATGACTCTGTTAGGGGCCTTAGGGCGGTCGTTGTACTTTTGCTGCAAGCTTTGGCTGATGGGTCCTTCGCCTTGTTGAAGCTGCGTTAGCCCTGCTCGTTTGGCAGTAGTCACATACCTTGAATCATTCTTCCTTCCTTGTCGCTCTTTTAGCTTTGTTGGTTCAGTGTTGGGACTCCGCTGTTGAGTATGAGATTGCGGGGTTTAGGCTTCAACCTTAAGTCTGCTGTGTTGAGGCTCCAAAGTGAGGCCTTCTTTGCTGAGGTTTCAGTGATAGGGCTTTCATGCTGACGCTTCGGTGTTGGGGTTTCCATGCTGGCGCTTCGGTGTTGGGGCTTCCATGCTGATGCTTCGGTGCCGGGGCTTCTGTGCTAGAGTTTCAGTATCGGGGTTTTCGTGTTGAGGCTTTGCTGTTGAGACTGTGTTGGGGAGGTTTTAGTAGGTAGCATTGGTGCTTCGGCGAAGTAGTGGGCTCGATGTAGTGATGATGACGGGACGCCGTTGATTGAAGCGAAAAAAAGAAACTTTGTGGTTGACAAACAATGTTGAGGAGTCGAGTTTGAAATGGGAAGGACATAGTAGTGAAGTGCCAAGACTCGCTTAGCGATCTCTCCTTCCGCACAGAAAAGTGCAGATGCTGTTCCATAGCGGACACCATATGCACCGAGGCGACTAGAGGTTCAGAATACTTTCTAGTAAACCTTAGGACCTGTAGCTGGTGAAGTCACCGCCGCAACATACTACGTTTTGGTGATGACTGTCACAATCCAAGATTGGTGATCATACTGGCCACAGCTGGGCCGGGCCTGATGTTGTTTGGTACAGACATGTGGTACTAACTTGAAGTAGTTGAATGCGAATCAGCTCTCGCATGCGCGTATGCAGGATCTCAAAGATGCGCTATTTGATACTCTGCTAGCAGAATAGAGATATCATTCATAATTGTACTGTTTTGACGGTTGAGTATTTGGCAGTCTAAGCGATACTTCAAGAGATTTACCAGAGATACTACAAACGAAGTGTTCAAGGAAGTGGGACTAAGTATGTCAAGTCATGGAGTTCACTGTGCATTGCAGGTACTAGGTACTAGCGGGGCCGGGGCTGTTTACTGTTACTTACTATTTTTCAAATACCAATATTGGTTCGCAAAATAGTAACCTTTCGCTAACAATTAGTTACCCTTTTTCGCTTTTTTCAGATTGTCCCGACAAAAAGGCTGGAATTCCGAAAATTTCCCTTTACACTTTTCTTTGTATGGCGGCCATTTGTTTTAAAGGTAACTTACCCTTTTTCTCACACAACACTCGGACCTAAGTGATCCGGTTAATGCATGTTTGAACGAGGAAGCTTCAAGGAATCTAATAATACTACAATGGAATACGAGGTCCTTCTGGAGACAAGTACATCGCTACCACTCGAATCCAAATCCTCAAATATACCAATCCTCAAGAGGGCCCTGCCACACGAGGAAATACCAACCAACCTACGAGTACTTACTTCCAACGCGAAATCGAGAAACAGCACGAATACCCCTAAAGAATCACAACAAACACCGCGCAGAAGTTGTATTCACGTCCCTACAAGAGACATTTGGACATCGCGTGGTTCCTGAACAATGTATCAGTACTTAGACTTAGCATCCCAGCAGAACGCCGTTACGAGCAAGTTTCTAGAACTTGAAGCATCCTGTCAGTGCAATGTCAACACGTACGCCCATCAGAGTTCTAGAATCAACACGAATATCCGCTCTACTAGCACCGCACGCCAGCTAAGTCACTGGTAGGACCAATGCCTCGAAAATGCACGAGATATATATGGGGACGTCAATTGTTTCGTCGCTGTACTCGCAGCGGGTACGAGTTTCATTCTAGCTGCTTACGAACCAGTGCACGGAAGTACTTGAACCAGCTTTCCCTCAAAACAAAATCCAACCACACGAGAAGAACTTCGACAACCCTTCCAGAGGCACGGTAGACACATTGCAACAAAACCCGGACGACACGAGAGAACATAATACTACTTAACCAACTTCAAGTACGGACACGAGAATGGCACCAACAAAGCAAGGAACACGCCGTACGTGTGCAAGACGACTGCTTGTTCAGTGTTCTCCCTACGGAAACACAACCCCAGCAATACCCTGAATCCCAGTCGACTCCTTATGAACGAAACGCACGAGAAGAAGTTTGCACCTGCCACAGCTACGATGGAGATTGGGAAAATACGTACACAACCGTTAACCACAACCACGGCCATTGCAACACGAGAAGAATACGTATACCAACGAACTCACTACGACCAGTACGAACCCATGCGCGAATTGCCACGAATAACCCCAAAGAAACAAAACAAACACCGGTCCACAAACCCCTCAAGTACTCACGAATTCGGAATAAGGCATCAACGATCATGCCGAACAGTCAAATCAGCACGAGAAATTTCCAACAAACACTGGCTCGTCGGATCCCAGAATTATCGCACGCCAGCTACTAGAAGTACCATTGGAAAAACGTACGAGATATAGGGTCCAGCAAAACTGAATCCTCAAGATGATCCTGAGCAACCTACGAGAAGAACTTCACATCTGCCACAGCTTGATGGAAATCGGTACAACACGTACACAACCACGACCATCGCAACACGAGAAAAATAACACCAACTCACTAAGAAGTAAGTAAGTACTTATTGCTACTACGTGGTACACCGGAACTTGAATTCGTCACAATCGTACGAGCATTCGGCACGACCTATTACAAAACAAACAGCACGCCCACAACCTCTACTCACGAACTATCGATATATCAACAATGAATCCCAAAGAGTCTATCGACCAGCACGAGAAAGTTCAATCAAAACGTTCCCACAACACGCCGCTGAATGAAAAGCAACGCACACAAAATCCAGGAAAGCGTACGAGATATATATGGGGACGTGAATTGTGTACTCTAGCAGCGAGTACAAGCGTACGAGTTTCGTTCTGGTTACGCAAGACTCCACGTAAGTAAGTAACCAGCAGTTCCTCAGCTATATCGAAACCCAATCGCACGAGAAGAAATCTGCTTTTACCTCAACAAGAAGTACGGTTGATGGCACGAATTTCACCTCACGAGCTAGAGCGGAATTCGAAGTGCGTATGAAGTACTTAGTAGCGCTGCAAACAGGATTGTACGTCAACTCTAGCTCAATCCTCAATAATCACGAGATGTACATATATTGGGAACGTCAAAGATACATGCGCAGGACAACGTTGCAACCACTTGGAATGAGAAACCTTCCAAGTATCCTGTCAACATCATACACTAACCAGAATATTTCAACACGACTATCAGACCCTCGTGACATACGCCAGCTACAAAAAGTACCAACCGAGCACGTACAAGATATGGGGACGTCAATTCTTTGCTTCCGATTGAACGAGAAGGCCTCAAGGAAACTTATGATCTTACAACGACACAATACGAGGGTTTTCTGGACAACCCTTCAGGCTCGCACACGAGAATCGGCACGAGTTGCCTTCCTCAGCTAGAAGAGTTTAAGCCCATCCTCAGCACTCATGCACGTATAAGATATGGGGAAGTTCATCCGGTGCACGTCCGATCGATGGAACGAGAAAGCCTCCAGGAGTCTAATAATACTACAACGTTAACGAAACACGAGATTTTTCTGGAGAGATCTCGAGAAGCGCACTACTACTTTAGATCCTAACACGAAAAAAACGAGTCGCGTGCTCCCGTCACAGATACGTAGGTGGATACGCTGAACCACAACCACAGCCATACCCGTATCATACCCACACGAGATAATACCAACTTACAAAAACATACTACGCACATGCATATATGAGAACCCGTCACGGGGATTGACACAAACTATTCCAACTAGTGCTTCGTATAGAATTCTAGAAAACGAACGACAGACCACCACACCAGCTCACGAATATCAACGATGCCGAAAAACGAAGCACGAGAAATTTCCAACAAAAAGAACAACTCGTCTCAGGATTACACTGCAGATCTAGAAATGCACGCTAAACATTAGGACTACCAACCGGACACTTCCAAGGAATGGGGACGTCAATTCTCTGGTACTACAGTTGGAACGAGAAGGCCTCAAGGAATGCACGCAGGCCTCCATATTTTAACACGAAGCTTTTCTGGATATTGTACCGGTACAAGCACCACTTCGCAAACGAGAATTGGCACGAACTCACTGCATGCAGTAATTACTTAAGCCCTAACGATTTAGTCGAATCGGATGCCAATTCTTCACGCGGAATTAATTCTCAAGAGATATATATGAGAACGTCAAGGAACACGTTCGCGTATTCAAAAGATGGAGCCAGAAAGCCAAACGTCAACTTGTATGATCCACTGCGCATACGCATTCGACAAGATGACACGAGAAAGCCTCATGCAAGGAACACTACGGTACAAAAAAAAATCACTAACTTAAAATCCCTAACCAGGCCCTATAATTTATACCTGTTTCATAAATCACCAACTCTGTTAGGAAATAGGTAACAAATAGGAAACTGAAATAGGTAACAAATAGGAAACTGAAATAGGTAACAAATAGGAAACTGAAATAGGTAACAAATAGGTAACCTTACTCATTTAGCGAATAGGTAACCTTACTTTGCAAAACAAAAGTTCTAAGATACCACCTGGGATTGAACTCTCAAGAGTGATTCCTATCTCAAGTCAAGATCTAACCACTACACCATCAGCTCTTTATATACTTTGAAGGGTCCAGTATAATTAATAGACCAACGCCATGAACGCCGGGGCGTGAACGTCGTCTGAGCCTTGAGTGTCGCCGGAACCTCGGAGTCTGTGAACGTCATCGGAACCGTGAGCCTCGCCGGAGCCATGAATGTCGGAACCGTGAACGCCAAAACTGTGAAAAAGGTAATGTCAGGAACTTAGTGATTAATATATGAAAAGAGTAACTAAATAGGTAACTTCTGAGGTCCCTTTTTGTACCTATATTTATAATCACCAACTTTAATTCCAAATCACCAACAAATTCTAAAAGTTGAGGTTACTCATTTCTCTACACCAAAATCATGTCATAAATAGGTAAGGTACTCATTTTCCCACCAAAGTTTTGTACCATAGTGGAATGCAGCTGCAGAGTAAGTACCATGACGGCACGGGGACTTTCTGGATACAAGCTCTTTAATTTCCACTCAAGGATCCGGCCCTCACGAACAAAGTTTAATTAAGTCAGTCGCACTCATGTTTATTTGTACGGGAAATCTCAACGCAAATACAAAAAACCGCAAACTTGAAAGATATGGGAAACACCATAGAACTTCACGAGAACTGTATGGACACTGTACAAGCTCACCCTTTTCGGATCACGTACAGCACAGTCGGCACAAACTAAGTACTTACTCAATCAAAGGCATTGTACGGTAGGAATTGGCGACACTCATACATGTACGAGATATGGGGACGTCACCATTCCAGTAGCGCAAGATAAGCACGACTTTGATTCGAAGGAACCCAAGTCTACGACACTTCGACACGATCTGATCATGATCACTTTCTGAATACAAACACGCTACTACTTTGATCCGAATCTTCAAGATGGATCAATCATCAAGATCGAAAAACGAGAAAAGATAGTCGTACACACGTGCGCTTCTACCACGGCTACGATGGATACGCTGAAATACAATTATGACCAATGATGCCACACGAGATAATACCAACTTACAAAACTACTACCACCCTCACGAGAAGCGTCACAACAATCCCTAAAGAGACAAACACCCAACATACAACCCAAACTCACGAATTAGATCGATACTGAACATGCCATCAGCACGAGTTCCAATTCACAGCACTTCTCAGAATAAGAAGCAGCTCATGATGCTATCGCGCTATAGCTACTAAACCTCACAACTACGAGAGCTACGAGATATATATGGGGACGTACGGTCGGCAATACTACAGACAGTACATACGTGCAACGAGGAAGCCTCAAAAATGAAGTCTGCCATGTAGTGGATCACGAGGTTTTTGTGGATACTTCAAACACATTCCCTCCGACACGAAAATGAGAACGAACTAAGTGTGTTGCGCTTATGTTCGTGTATGCATACAAAGAACTGTAAAAGATACTTATGGGAAAAACAGGATCGATATATATCGATTGCACAAGAATTCTCCGGACACTAGAAGCACACCTTTTCCAAACCATACCAGTCGAGTCGGCACGAACAAAGTACTTGCCCTAAAGAATCGCACGGTAGGAATGGGCGAGTCGCGACAATCTTGAATCATACACGTTCAGTTAAGTAAGTACGTACAAGCTTAGATAAGGGGACGTCAAAGGAAACTGTGATCACGATATGCATCTTCAAAACTTGAAGAATTCCGCAACGAGAAAGCCTCATGGGATGCCCACAAGACACTACGAGGACTTTCTGGATACAACCACACCCTTTCCCACACCAGAGACAACAAGAACTGAGCTGTCGCTTGCGCAAGTTCGCACGGTAATTCTCACGCAGAGATAAATGCACAAGATATGCTACTAAACATGCGCACGCGAAAGTGTATGCACATTCGAAAGATGGCACGACAAAGCCTCAAGGAATGATACGCTACGTCGGCAACACACTGCGAGGACTTTCTGGATACAACCGCACCTTTTCTCACAGCAGATCTATGGAAGTAGCTAAGCACTTCCTTCAAGTTCCTTGCCTCTAAAGAATCGCTTGCGTACATGATCAGCTCACAACACAAATAGAAGTCACCCATGCATATGCGCATGCAAGATATATATGAAAATAACAAAGCCACAGTACGTACTTCCAAAAGATGGCCGAACGGGAAAGTCTTAAGAAGTTCGGACTTACTTAAGTTAAGTAAGTAAGTAAGTACTATTACATCACAGCATGCATGCATATGAGGGAGGACCTTCTGGATACAAGCACACCACTTCCCACATTAGACTCCGTACGAACAACAACTCCCCAAACGTATGCCCTAGTAGCTCAACCGTTCGCATTGAGCAAGGTAAAGGGACGCCATGTCATCGATATAGAATAACAAGTGGAACGTGAAAACTCCGAAACATATCCTGTTATCATGCTCCAGAAATACTTGAACCTACATAGCTATATAGCTATATCAGCTACAAACCCAGTACGTATAGGACATACTAGGGACTTCAAAAAGTTTGCAGGGATACTGAGCGAGAAAGAGAAAGTGTCTATATTTTCGCAAGATAATTCACGGGGATCTACCGGCTACCACATACAACCACAACCGCAAACTCCCTACACCAGCATCGTCAAGGCTGCCCTTCCCGCATCAGACACTGCACGACCAGTTATCCGAAGACTTCGTACGTCAGCTCTCAATTCATCACGGAATAGGACATCTAAACGGATCCGGATTGCCAGTGACTTGGACAAAGTTTCCACAATGTATCTCTTTTGTACGTACACATCAAGCCTGGGAGATCAGAACTACGACGTACACGCAAGCAAACAGACACAATGACAGAATCTCAGGAAGCATCTTCACGGAGATGAGAACCGGTTATGCAGGGGGACGTATTTTGATACGGAAGACTTCAGAGCTCGAAAGGCAACATGCGCCTACATTCATCACAGCAATTGCGCAATCTAGGAGAAAATTAAAAGAACCTAGAGACACGAACTATAACTAGATTCTTTGTTCCCAGCGAAAAGAACAGGCGATATTTAGGAGTACCACACTTCGGTACATACCTGTAAGTACTTTGCATGAGCACCACATGTAAGCAAACTTACACGATTACCGGTGAAACCCAGAAGTCAAACGCACGTCGATGAGAAGTCTGTAAGCATGGGGATGTACCTACGAGAGCTTCTGCAACTCATGCGATTTTCGTACGAAGCTTAGTGGAAGAGCTTGCGTCACGTCGTTCTGGGCACTGCACGTAGCGCGAGGCTTTTGTACGAAGTAGACAGTGATTTTGTACGAAGTAGACAGTGATTAGACACTCCCGCATCAAATTGAGCATGACTTCTACAAAGACAAATGCCATCCCTCAATTGATGAACCCACAACGGGATATGCGAACATCACGGTCAGCAAAGTAGAACATATACGTGGAATGCGAAACTCGTTAACCTGTAGCACACCGCTTGCACGAGGACTTTCCGTACATATCACCTATATGTAACATACAGAACGACAGAAAAGAGAAATTATTCGTCACGGTGTGCCAAGTAGTTCCGTAAAAATGGGGATGCTACAAGACCTTTAGGGCGCACGAAGTTAACAGCCCGAACATCCGCTCAAAAGAAAGGAATTACGTTCGTCACACATAGCATGTTGGAAGAAGATGAGAGACGAGCAGTAATATGAACTTTCCAAAGATCCAAGAGAAGTCGGAAATCGCAGAAATACGAAACAGGTACAGTTTGCCGAGTCAATCGAGCGCTTGACGGGTACCAAGCGTGTTGATACGTACAAACGGTACAAGAGAACACTACGTCATGGGCTCCGAAAGACTTGCCAACTTTCACACTTACGAGGCGCGCGAAGCGGTCACCGGTGATACGAAATCACACAGATCTCGAACCCAATTCCCACTCTTCCGACAACAATCTACGAGAAAAGGAATCACAACAGTGCACAATCCTCAAAACCAAGAGTCAATTACGAGAATCAATCAGAACAACGCAGCAAGCCACGTCCTTAGAAGCTCAAATCCTCCTTCCGCTAGAGAAGTCACGTTCTCTTCCGAAGGCAACTGGACAACCGCAGTACAAATCAGATTACGCATCCAACAATCAGTTAATGACTTCAGCAGGATAAGGCACGGGAGAGCTAGTCGACCGATACCGTAAGTACGATACAGCGGTACGTCTATCCGCTTAAACAATGCCCGACAAGAACTCGAGCGGGTCCAAGAATGATACGAGAAAAGAGGCTTCAACCGGTCCACAAGTCACGATACCGGTATACCACGCCCACTCCAATTTCGGGATATATTAGAAGCACTTTAAACGTACAATTGTACACAGGCCATGAGAAGGAAGGATTACTTCGAGACCGTCTCACGCATTGAAGATTCAACTCCAGGGCCATGATTCGGTGGTACGAGAGGTAGCCAGGATATACATACCACTTACATGAACGGGGAAGAGAAACCGAACCAGAGGGGATGAAGAATTGCCACGTGAAATTCATAGAACAGGATGGTATATTTGCGTTTGATTCACGAAACCCTGATTGCGGACAACTGTCGCCCATTTTGCAAGCAGCATACGCAAAGCTCGGCTGTAGAGTCCATTAAGTATCTGAACATGAGCCATACTATGGGCATATTTCCAACGACTAACCCATTTCAATCTTGCACGAGAAAGCTCTACGAAGTCGTAGAACGTACGTGGATGACAAGAAAGCTCCATTGCAAGGCCCAGCCGCTCCTAAGCAACAAATTGACGAATCGATCAGTACGATTTTCAAGTCTCATACTCTTTCAACATACCCAGGACTCGCAAACGTTCTCTCCAACTCACATGGATCTCACATACACATGAATCTCACATACATATCACCTAGCACGAGAACTTAACACATAAATCCAGCAAAAATCTCTATTCCAAGAATACCCAAATTCCCAATAAAGTAAACCCAAACATTGATCAACACAAAAACTTTTGATCAACCTACATGATATCGCGCCAACCAACAAACGTACCAGCGGGGCCGGCCCTCAAGTCGGTATCCCAAACCCAAGCAACCAAAAAAAGAAACCAAAGCAAAGCAAAGCAAATAAACAGCAAACCCCAAAAAACTCCCAAGGAGAAGGAAAAGACAGATACTATCGCGACTACTCCAACAGACTCTCATCCAACAACAACTCACTCCCTTCATCCTCCCCAACCAACGTCTCCTCATCCTCCGACCCATCCCAAGCAAACCCACTAATCATCTGATGCACCTGCACCAGCTCCTCCTGCTGGGGCGTCAAGTCCTCCGTTCCAAAAGCTGGTTGCCTGAACCTGTCAATATGTGCCTCCTCGCCAGGTCTGATGGTCTGGCCAAGAGTATATCTCCCCGGTTCAGCAGCCTGAACAACCCTCCCAAATTCCGAGTTGGTAGCGGCAGGCTTGTATAAGGGCTGACCGATATGGTATGTCTGGAGTGGGCGGTGGCCAGCGCCACGCACCTGTGGTCCATCGTTATCACGGCCGAGGCGGTGGATGATTCTACGGAAGAAGCCTGGGTTGTGGTCCGGCACGGGAAGGTTCGGATCAATCTGGACATGGCCGTTGTAGACTATAGGAGGAGGAAGAGCTTTAGGTGGTGGTACGTTAGTCGGTTCAGGAAACTCGGGTGTTTCCGCAAATCTGACATGCTTACCTTTGGAAGAAGCGCTAGTCGACGGGTCGGCGGGGTTGGCGTCTGGAGCGTCTGGAGCGGCTTTCGCTTCTTCAGCAGCCTTCGCATCTTCAGCTTCTTTAGCTTCTTTAGCAGCCTTAGCGTCTCTCTCCGCCTTGATACCCAAAGCCTCGTCGTGAGCAGGTGTACACCAATCGCAATCGCAAGTCTTCCTCAACCAAAATTCATAACGCTCTTCATCCTTGCACCAAGTATATGAGGACCAATCATATGAGGGCTCAGCTGATGGAACAGCGAGTTGTTGAACGGGTTCCGGTTCCTTGGTTACCTGTAGAACGGCTTCCCGAACGGCGGCGTGACAGTACGTTTTGCAGCCGCAACGACTCATGCGCCCCTCAAGGCCTTCCAGCAAGCCCGCGGCTTCAAGAAGCGCACGGACCTCAGCCTCCTCCGTCTCAGAAAGGTCCGGCTCATCTTCGGAGGCGTACATATCCCTTACCCGATCGCCCAACTTCTTACCAGCAGGCACCTGTGCAGCGGGTGGAGCACTAGGGTACGGGAGCGAACGACTCGTTGTAGAATGATGGGGCCCTGAGTTTCCAGTAGGAGCGGCACTCGAGACAGGCGGCGTTGGTGGAGTGTTATCCGCTTCTTCTTCGAAAACCGGTTCGTAAACTCGCGGCTTGGGATTGAACTGTGCATGAATGCTATTGAGAAGTGGAAGTGCTTGGTCGTCGAAAGAAAGACGACGGGGCCTCTTATCTTCGTATCCTTCCGGCGAAATCGGCTTCAATTTGGTCGGTCGCTGGTGAGGAACCCTCGGTTCCGAGTACTTGAAGTTGGGATCTACTCTAACAAGCGCGGGCTGGAAATGAGGATGTCCTTGAACCTGATAGGCAGCTGCATCCGCATCATCCAAAGCCTTACCTGTGAGGAGTGGACGCAAGGATGGAGCGAGGTAACGCGAAACTGGATCTTCCAGGTACGCGTCAAACGTCCGAGCAAGCCCATAGTGATTATGGTTCGCAAGGCCGAGATATTCGATAGCACTGTCATCCTGAGCGATCCCAGTCATGGGGGCAGCAACTTGGTGAATTATTCTTGGAACAGCTGGGGGAATGTGAGGCTCGGACTGAGATCCTATAAAAGCGGCCATGGCATCAAACGGTACAGTATCGCGTTTGTGCAGGCGGTTGCTTGATCCGGCCTCCGCCTCAGTGTCCTGTTCAGCGTCGACCTCATTAGGGAACCTCCCGAACCTCGTTACTGGCGAGCCATCGCGATTCAAGCGCATCGGGGGTGCAGCCTCAGCAATCCTCCCAGACGCAGCCGCCATATTTAAAGGCCCTGGGCGACGACGACGACTAGGACCACTTGAGAGCTGTGGCTCCTGTTCCAACTGGGGCGCAACCTGGGGAGCCTCAGTGACGACAGCCCGAGGCGCACTGGGGCCAGCAGCCTGTGCCAATGGCGCGGCAGCAGCTGGGGCAGGAGGACCGTGAGTTGGCATTTCCGAGCTGTAAAAGATTGGCGGCATAACCTCAGTGATATTCCAGTGAGTAACCGGCGATCCATCCTCATTCAAGGCCATTGATGGCTCAGGGAAAGGGAGAACTGCGCCAGGAGAGGGCTCAACCAATTGCAACGGCGCTGGGCGGTTTCTCCTCCTGCTTGGCTCCGGCCTCGTCTTCGAAAAGACCGAGTAGATGTCACCGGTTGGACTGGGACGCTCATCAGAAGGACCATCTGCTCCGAAAGCCATGGATGAACGGTACGAAGCTGCGATAGCTTCGGCATCGGTTTCCGGTTGTAGCTTGAGGTTGCCCTTATATGGCAACCCATCGGACGTGCGGGCTACCCATTCATCATAACGAAGAAGCTCCTCGGGCTGTTCGTAGGGGGACTCATCCTCTTCGAAGATTTCAAAGTATGGGTCCAGCTCGTCGTCTCCATCGTATGGATCGGTTTGTGTCCCGACATCCCTAGTAGAAGGCAAACGAGAACTGGAAGAAATCGCTGACCCAAGAGAGGACCCCAAAGACAACTCGGAAAGAGGGCGGAACGGAGAAGAAAGACTGCCAGAAGGAAGACCATGCCCATCAGGAGATTCAAAGATATCCTCAGCGCTACCACGACGAATCCTGGCCGGTCCAAGGGCAACTGGCGGCGTGAAGATTTCGAATGGATCAATCTTGATTTCAGGAACAGAATTATCCACTGGACCTGGAGTCGGGGGCGCGATATTATCCGAAGATATGATGATGGCGACAGGAGGCTCCAAGGTTGGAATCAAGGCGCTTTGGGTAGTACCATCCATACTGGCCGCCGCAATACTCGAAGTTTCCCCGCTGGCAGCGAGACGAGCTCTTCTTTTCTCGGCAAGATCGGGCATCTTCAACTCAAAGCCTACTAGAGGCTCCGACACACGGCGAGCATCGGCATTTTCTGCCGCCAACTTGCGTCTCAACCAAGCATAGCTGTTGGGATCGGCCGGAACAAAGTATTCATCGCCGCCGTCGTACGGTGGTTTCACGGTCCCCTCGGCATCCTTGATGACCGGCTCCTCAAGCAAAAGCTCAGATCGCCACAGAGCCGACCCAGCTGTTGGCGAATATACAATCTCATCGCCGAACCACTCCCGGCCGTCGTCATCCCGATGAACCTCAATGCCGACCCGGCCCCCGTTGCTAGTCCGATAGAGCTCATATATCCAGTCCTCCATGAGGATTGGGGTGTTGACAGTATTTGGTGGAGCCACATGGCCAGGAGAAGGAGCGGGCCAATAATGATCACTAGGCCAGAGAATTGGGGTATGCTCTGGAGTCGTCGTCAACTCCTGGAAAAGAGCCCTCTTGGCAAGCTTGGCCTTTTCATCACCGGTGGTGGCAGCCGCACTGTCAAAGTAACCAGCGAGCATTCCGCCGTAGTTGTCCTCACCAGCGGCGTGCAGATTGACGTTGCTGAACTTTCCAAGCGTGCCGGTCGAGCCCGAAACAAATTCCGTATCGCTCCACTCGCTTCCCTCGCTTTCGTCATCGCGGAAACCTAGAGCAGCACTTGGCCTCTCTGATGGACTCTGCCCATAATGAGCGGTGGTACTGCCGGCATCACTGCCCTCCTCGAGGTTACCACTCCTAACCCAGTCCTTGGAATAGGGGTCCTTCAAGACATACTTGCCATGCTTCCGCTCGTTCTCCTTGAGGTTATGAATCATCATCTGGATGAAAGTTCCATCGTCAGTTACCCTTCCATTCTTGTCCAGCGAAAGATCATGAAGCTTATTCATCCTCTGAGCCTCTTTCCAACTTGCCAAAGTGCGACCAGGGCGGCCATCAAATCCCTCACCATGCTGGGTGCGTTCAGTGACCGTATACTTGTCGTACTTTTCGCCAGCAGTGATGTAATCAGGGTCCTCCTGGCTCCTCAGGGCGATATCACTCGCATCCTTCTGGAGCTTGTCCAGCGGGATCGCAGACAGCCACTGGTCGGCAGGAACGGTAACCTTGGCAATCTCGGCATCCATGGCAGCTTGGCTAGCAGCCCTCTTGACTTGCTCCTCTTCTTCCTCACGGGCAAGTATTTGGGCACGATGAATCTCATTTTGACGACGATTTTCAGCTTCCATCATCTGACGATACTTGAGTTGCTGGGAGAGACGATAAGCTTTGACTTCTTCGTCAGTGGCATGTGGAGTACGCCTCAGAAAGGACTCTTGAGAATCGTTCGAATGACCGGAATAATTGGTATAATTGTCCGAATCATCGTCAGAAGGTGGAGGACGAGGTGTGTCAGGGACGACATACAATCCATCATCTTTGTCCCCGTTCTGGCCCGTATATGGTACGCCACCGTCGTTCCTGACAAACAGTGGCGGAAACTGCGGGGCTGGCATCGCAAGAGGGATGATGGGAAGGATCTCGTCGGAATCAGACTCCATCTCGTCGGCCCAGCTACCAGAAATAGGTGCAAAGACAGGGAGCGGCGGCGGCGGAGGCGGCGGCATAACGTCATTGACGATCAGTGGACGGGGTGACCCAGGACGAACAACAGTTGCTTGAAATGGGTGAGGCGAGGGCGGTCTTCCAATGAAAGCTGCGACGGCAGCAGCAGAACGTTCAGCAGCAATAGCATTGGCCTTCTCGAGTGGATTGAGACCGCCTTTGCGAGAGCTATGAGGTGCTACATCGAAAGGATTTGGCGTCTCATATTCCAGATCCTTCGGGAAGGGCGTGTCGAGAACGAAGGGATGGGCCAGCGGGTTGAGTGCACTGAAAGCTCCCGGTGGACGAACCTCCTCCTCAACGAGCTCAGGAAATCTTTGAGTATCCTGTGTCGGAAGTAATAACTGGAGCTTTGGCTTTGGCCTGACTTCCTCGAGCACGGCATCATGCTCCTTGAGGTGAGCTGGCTGGGGCTTGTTCTCTTTGTTTCCTCCGATGCTGGGAAGCTTGAGCTGGAGACTTGGTTTTCCGATGTCCTGGAAGGAAAGATCATCTTCCTTTGAAGAGCCGAGTTGCGACTTCTCCTCTTGAATATCCTCTACGGATGGGCGGCCGTACTTGTTGCCAGCATTCATGACTTCCTCAAGGAATGTTGGGCCATCCACTTGGCTGTGAAGAGAACTCCTGTTGGAATCGACCGATGGAGATCGAGAGCTCGACCTGTGAGGAGCAGCAAGCTTTCCTCTGGAGGATTCCCTGTGTTCGACTGGTTGGGCAGCCATCAATACCGGAGCACCCGAATGGATAATCTCCCCGACAACCTCTTCATCTTTGCCCTGCACATCTGGCACTCCAGCCAAGGCCTGCCCAACTTCCTCCGCTACCTGAGGAGAAATGTGGTGAGTAATGTCGACTGGTGTCTGAGCCTCACAAGCAATTTCGGCAGCTTCGTCGACAGCAGCATCAGCAGCCTCTTCTTCGAGCGTAGGCCTTCTTCTTCCAGAGCAAGGTGGCCGAGTTGGAGGCCGAGTTGGAGGAAGTGCATCTTGACGCATAAGCTCGGACAGACTGCCGAAACCGTGAGGGATGACCCCAGGAACATGCGCAGGTCGGGCCTGCATCTCGACATCTCCTTCCTTTGCAGCCTTGTAAGACTCCAACCATTGCACAGTACCAGCCTTGAAGCGTTCCCACTTGTGGCCAGACCAATCCCAGATGTTTTTCCAGATTTGCCTTGTCTGGCTCTTGACTCTATCCCAGACCGAGATAAAGTCCTTGACAGCATTCGAGGCACTCTCAGAGGCGCGCTCCGTAAATGTGGGAGGAATAACCACGTCGATCTGACCAGCAGCCAAAGTGTCGTCGATGGTCATACTGTTCTGACGCATCTGCCCGACATAGGTTTGACCTTCCCAATTGTCAGCCCAGATTGCATCTCGAGGAATGCCCGAAGGGGTGAAATCAGGGTCATAATCGGGATTCTGGACTTGAAGCATACCTGGTGAAGGTGTGTCTGGAGGAGTATCGGCTCGCTTGAGGAGCGAAGTCTTTGGAAGAGACCTCTTGTCCTTCTTGCCTTGCTGCTCCTTGTCCTTGTTGTCCTTCTTGTCCTTGGACCCAGAAGCGGAACGAGAGTTTCTAGAAAGTGTCAGTAGTGGCCGATGATAGCAGGAAAGAGCATACCTAGGAGGATCCTGGAAAAACTGGCTCGGCGGCATGACAAAAGGACGATCATCTGGCGGCGTGACGACAATTGCTGGGACAGGAGGACGAGGACGAGGAGGCCCATTAGAGGCCGGATTGACCTGCAAGGTCTCACGATCCGGTCTCTGCGCAGGACGGTGAAAGGCAGCAGGTTGATGGACCAAAGGCGGACGTGAAGGTGGTGCCGCTTGACTCTGGGGCTGAGGATGAGGTTGTACTGGATTGAGTGGATTCGAGCTTGTCAAAAATCCACGAGACGATCTCGGCCTCTCCAATGGGTCCTGCTTCCAATGAGGAACCTGAAAACGTGGTACCGATGGAGGTGGTGGTGGTGGAGGGGGAGTCAGTGGAGGCGGAGGACTGTAGACAAACTTTGTGTTAGAAGTGACACCAAAACAGAGACAAACACTGGAAGAGGGACTCACCTGTCGTCACTCGAAGACAGTCCATTCGAGGAAGCCAAAGACGCTACAAATTCGGGATCGTCGAACGTTGTCAAGAAGGCGGCCAGATTATCCGGATCCTGGACTGCCGTATCCCACCAAGCTTCGTGTGCCATATCTGTCTGTTTATCATCGCTATAATCCAGCAACGGGTTGTGGTAGACGGGTGATTCGGGTCGTTGGGCTGGTTCTGGCTCAGCAGGGTTGAGAGCCTGGAGGAGACTATCGAGGAATGGGAACTTTGGAGTCTCTAGCTTCTCAGCGAGCTCCTGCCATCCTGGAGCAGGGTCACCAAATTGCGAGGCGAAATCGTATGCGCCGAGTTCGTATATATCGTCGTTAGCTGTCGGAAGCAAACTCGGTTTTGAAGTGGCTGTCGGGACAGCACGACAAGTGATGAGGCTGACGAAGGTCAGGAGCTGCAGGAGGAGCAGCATCCCGGTGGTGCGGGTCCTCATCTTTCCCTTAGATAGGAAAAGAAAGAGAGATCGCGAGGGGGTCGAATCTTGGTTGATTCGATGCAACCTGCGAGATAGAGGATGCAGGAGGAAATTGTGAGGACGAAAGAGCGAACGAAAGGAAAGATAAGGCGAAATTGAGGCCACCTGGCTGCCAAATCGGTACCCACAGCTGACTGTCCTTTTAGGGTTTCAACCGATGGAAGGCGCTGGAATGAGCTCGCTGGTGGGATATCGAGGCAAGTGAGGGGAGGTTGAAGGCTCTTATGAGAACGTTTGTTTCGCCTGCACATTGTTGAAAGTGTGGGGTAGGACTCGTGGCGTCGATGGGCGGCAATCCAGGGGAATAGAGTCCGCATCGGTAGTGTTGATGTGCATGGCCGGGAACTGCGGGTTGCGCTTCTAAGCGAGATGTTGGGTTGAAACTCTGTCAGGTTCGCCGTGTTCCAGAAGTTCCCGAATGCATGAAGGAGAATAAGCATCAGATAAAAGCTTATTCTGACACAGGTTTGTGCCGCAGATCGTGGATAGATCTGATAAGACTAGGAGAAATGGCAGCGGTGACAGAACAGGAAGTACACCGAGCAATCAACGGCTCTTGATCCGCAGTTCAGGCTCGGAGTAGTTCAGATCGAGAACACCAAAAATGAGAAAACTCGTACCCATCGTTACGGCTACGGTGTGGGGTGTAGAGCGGGTATGAGATTGAATAGGAAAGGTAAACGAACGCACAAACGGAGTATGCAATTTGAGAACAAACTCGCCTCCAGCTCACACAATGTGATGAAATCGCTACGGAGCAGCAGAAATCAACAAAATGACGCTCTATGATGTATGAGTAAGTAGGAGAAAAGTGAAGGTAGACGAGGAGAGGAGGTTTCGGAGATGGATAGAAACCTCAACCGATAGAAATGCCAATCTCAACCGAAACAGCAGAAGCGAGAAGGAAAACCGAGATCGGTTGAGAAGAGTGAAATACATCCCCAACGCAAATGAAACAACTCATGATCACCACCAACCAGTGTGCAGCAAGCGTAAGTAGGCCAACTCCAATCTCAGTTCACAACAAGACACACTCTTCTCTTCTTGAACCCCAACCGAGCCGGCTCAACGCAGCACAACATCGAAAGGAACCATAATATTCGAAAGGCTCCTCAACTCAGGATGTTCTGTGAGCCAGAGGTAATTTCAAAAACAAAGAAGAGCAAAGAAAGTACGCAACTGGACCGGCTTAACTGACTGCTTAAGAAGTAGGACCCCGGATCCAAACTCAGCAAGGAACAAGTATCTCAAGGTAAATACCTCTCGTATGATCCTTTGATACCTCTCGTATGACTCTTTGCAAGTTCATTCCCCGGCACTCCAACTAACTCGGTATCACAGAAAGCAGGCCGAAGAACAACCGCAAGAGGGAGATAGTATCAAAAGGAGGAAAATATAAGAGAAGCCCGAAAGATAAGCCAGAGAAAACAGGGAAAAAAAGACCACTGTATCGAAAACGACTCGGATACAAGACAAGAGCAAGTATCTCGAGGTAAATACCTCTCGCTACCGTCCTCCAAGCCCGTCACACTTTGGCACCGGTACTCCAACCGACAATTGCGTGCGCAACACAAGAGCCAAGAGCAAAACAAAGACAATGGCGAGCTCTCGGAAGGAGGAAACAAACAAAGAGGCCCAGGAAAAATAGAAAAGTTATCATGGATCGAGATCTTGACAAGAGAACAGCTCAAGGTCCACAATCACCCCTGTCTTCTCCACACCGTTCAAGCCGCAGTAACTCAGCCTCGGAACTCCAGTCAATTTGACAGCACAAATAACCAAGGGCAAAACCAACGCAAGAGCTGAATCTCGGAAGCAAGGAAAACTGCAGAAAAGGTGACGCGGTACATCAGAGTGGGTGAGGAGAAGCATGATCCAAGATAGAGATCCTGACAAGTGCATAGCTCATCTCTAGCTCCCAGACCTCATCCGCACTTGACGACACAAGGAACCAAGAGCAAAACAAATGCAAGAGCGAGTTCTCACAAGCAAGAAAAGACAACAAAGAGACCGCAACGCAAACCATAGAGAACAAGAACAAGAACGATCCTAACTCGAGATTTGACAAAAACCATTCTCAACGTAGAGCCATCTCTCATATCTCCTCCCCATCCTCCGCCCAGCACTCTCACTCTTCAACGTAAGAACCCAACAGAGGAAGAATAAAGAGATTACAAACCACCTCCCACCAACCACCACCTCACCCATCCACCCTACCCCGACCATCAGCCCGAAACCGAAAATCAAACCGCAAAGAACATCCAAACCGGAGCCTCATCCTCAGCCACTCAACCGGCCCAGATTCATACTCGACCAGCACCACACCCTCCACATCCGCCTCCGCCGGCTTCTCAACAACCTCCTCGACTTGCTAAGCTTCCGTGTTGACAACCTCTCTGCCGTCATCCTCCACCACTCCAGCTTTGGCGTTGCCAACTTCTGTAGCAACACCCACAACCTCTTCCGCTGATTTAGTGTTGACAATAGGCTCTCCAATAACCTCCTCGGGAAGCTCTCTGCCTCCCCTCGTAAGCTTAACAGGTTTGTTCTTGTCATTGCCTCTCGTAAGCTGATCGAGTTCCTCGTGGACGTTACCGTCGTGATTTTCCTTCGGGTCTGGAGTTCTGGCGGTCTCTTCATCGTGTTTCTCGCGTTGACTCTACAGCACACACAAATCATCAGAAAAATGGCCAAAAGGGATAGAGAGAAAGTTCTAAAGAGAGGAGAGAAAGAAAGAAAGAAAATGAAATTTCCAAGAAAAAAAAGAACGATAATTCGATGTAGCAATCCAACAGCAGCTCAACCAACCGGGAGCAATTGCAAGAGGAAAATGACCAAAAAGCAACAACGAAGCATTCCATGATACACCAGCTCAACCACCAGGGAGCGCAAATCCACAAAAAAGAAACGTGAAAAACCAGCAGCACACCACCCCCTACTTCGCCACCACCCCAAAACTCAACGTCCTCTCCACCCCCCTCCTCCACCTCCCCATCTTCCCCCTCCCCCTCTCCCTCTCCTCCTCCTTCACCATCTCCAACACACTCACCTGCTTTCTCCCTCCTTCCCTCCCTCCCGCGCCAGCGGGCCCATCCCTCCCCTCCATCCCCTCCGGCTCCATACTCAGTCTCCTCCCAAACTCCTCCCCAAACCTCCCCACCACCTTAGCAGCCACCACCCCCTCCCTCCCCACCGTCCCCGTACTCTTCCTCCTCCGCCTCCCCTCCACCCTCCTCCTCTCCTCCTCATCACCCCGAAGCACACCCACAACCTCGTCAGATACGCTGAGGCCGTTGAGGATAACTTGTATCCCGTTCCCGCGCTCGTTGCCGTGGCCGTTTACCTTCGACCAGGAGCGGCGCATGATCGAGGCGTTGACGAAACACGTCTTCCTCCCCCTCTCAACCTCGCCCCATTCGCCGCTGCCGGAAAGGTCGACTTTGCACTGCCGCTTGCGGCCACGCGGTTCGGACCAGGTTTGAACCATCGGTTTTTCACTGTGGGTTATGGCGATAGCCGGGTCAAGGTCCCACTCCACCAACTCGCACCCCCTCCCCTCATGAACATGCCCCCCCACCGCCAACACCGGCCGAACCCTCCACAACGCCCGCCGCAGCTCTTCACACCCCCCCCACCCCCTCTTCTCCGAGAAATCAAGATGGTATTTCGCCGGCACGTGGGTAACCACGATATCAGTACCAGCCCTGATATGTCGCCACGGCGGGTTCTCGGGGTGGTAGGATAGCGGGCGGGAGGGGTCAAGGGAGGGAGTGAGGGGGGAGGCGAAGATGGTGAAGGTTGTTTTTGGGCCGGTTAGGAGCGTGATGGTGTGGGTTCCGTGGGGGGGCGGGAGGTAGTGGATCCCTGATGGGGCTAAAGAGCGGAGGTGCTGGAGGGCGAGGGGGGGGGGGGGGGGGGGGGGGGGGGTGTGGGGGGGGGGGGGGGGGGAGAGGCATGCGTCGTGGTTACCTTGGGGGGTGTTAGTAGGGTGGGGAGAAGGAGGGCTCTCGCTGCGCTCGAGGGGAGGAGGAGGGAGTGGTACATACCGGCCATGACTAGTTTAACCTCAAACGGCAACTTTTCGATCCACTTGAGCGCCTTCTTCAGCTCCGCGAGCGTCCCAGCATTGGTCAGGTCGCCGGCATGGATCAACATGTCCCCCGGCGGAATACTGAATTCTCCCGTGAGAGGGGAGCGGTTGTGGGTATCCGAGATGCAGACGATGCGGGTGCGGCGGAGTTGAGGTTCTGGGGCGTTTGGGAGGCGGCGAGGGGAGGTGGCGATGATTTTGGGGAGGGGCTGGCGGTGGGCGGAACTACGGGTGGGTTGGGAGAGGAAGGTGGAGGAGGAGAAGATGGTGGTTTCGGTGAGGTCTGTTAGGTTGTGGGGAGGCGGGGCGAGGGTGGTGGGGGGGTCGGGGTCGTTCAGGATGTTTGTTGGGGGGGAATTCATGGTGTTTGATGTGATAGTTGAATGTAGAGTAGATTTGAATGTTGTAGATGGTATGTTTGTGTAGGTAATGACTGTGTTTGGGGGTGGTGATGGGGGGTTGTTGTGGTGTTTGTTCAGGTTGGTTGGTTGGTGGTGGTGGGGAAGTTGAGGATGGAGTTGAGGCTCAAGGCATGAGGTGCAGTGAGGCTCAAGGCCAAGATCGAGATGATAAAAGGCTTGGAAGCAGCAACTCTAGACATCACCAAAAAAGCAAAGAACAACACCAAAGACCAGCAGAAAATTACCACATTTGGCATTGAACCCTAATAATATACACTAAGAACCCCCCAACTGCATCTTAAACCCCCCATAATCCACTTTATTCCACCATGATATCCACCACCCTTTAAGCCTTGACGTTAGCTCTCGACGCCACAGCAGTCTTATGCGCCTGATTCCTCTTCTCCCACGCCTTACTCCTCCCCTCGACAACCGCAATAATCTCCTCCGCAAACTTCTCCGGAAACCTGATCGGACCAGGCACCCTCTTAGCCACGGCATCCAAGATCCACACAATCGCCGTTCTCCTCCTCTGTCTCAAATTCAACGGCACCGGCACCGTATTACTGAACCCACCCGAGCCTCTAACACTCTTGAGCTTGACCAACGGCGCAATCGAATCAATCGCCGTCTGCAGATACGCAATCGGGTTACTCGGCAACGTGCTAAGCGGCGGCGACCCAGCAATCATGCTATACTTTGCGCTGGGCTTGGGCATGGGCTTGGTGCGGAGGTAGCCGAGGATCTTGGCCATGTTGGCCTGGGCTTTGGCCTTCATGCCGTGCTGCATAATCATGTTGGTGACCTGGTCGACGATGGGCACGTAGCGGTCCGTCATGCGGTAGGTGCCTGGGAGGGGGAGCTTGGGGAGGCCGTAGATGTCGTCTGGGTTTGGAGGGGTCTGGGTCGAGACGGGGAAGAAGATGCGGGGGTAGCCGTGCGTTTCGGCGAGTACGTCCGAGCGGTACATGCGGCGGCCGCCGTTGGTGGTGACTTCGACGGTGGGTTTGGTGGTGGTGTCGAGGTCGGCTTCGTAGGTGGAGAAGGAGGTGGTGGGGTCGTTGTCTTGGAGGACTTCGGGGGCGTTTTCGAGGGCGGCGGGGTCGCGGTTGATGACCTGGAGGTGGGGCTCGTTAGTATCCCGGAGCCCATCAACCTCGACAATGCTGCAGATGCTCCTACCTCGCTCACGGGAGTCCCTTGGCCGTCAATGTCCGGGCGGCCTCCACCAACAGGACTCTTCTCGGCCTCTTCACTCACACCCGGCAAGATGTCTTCTCCATTCGGCCCCTTCTGTCCCTGGTTGCTGTAGAATCTGACGGCGCCGACATGGCCATTGCCGAGCGGCGTAGCGAAAGAGCGAAAGGCCGAGCGCAGCGAAACGAAGCGGGTGGCAGCCATCTTCGGGGGGGAGGAGGATGTTGTTTGTTGGAGGGCTCGGAGGAGGCTAAAAGAAGTGGTGATGCGGAACTTTTGGTTGGGTCAAGATTTTGTAGGGCTTGGCGTTGTGTTAGCGTCATGACGAGGAGACGACAGCCGAGAGGATCGAGGAGGGAAATCAGGGACGTCGATATTAATACGGCATAGATCATCTACACCCCACCAGTTGATTCCATATAAAAATTATGCCTCTTATTTTACCTCCACCATTATTAACCCCACTGCCAACAAGAAAATAAAAAGTATTTGCAGAAGCTAAAGATATCAACACTAAAAATCACTACGTATACAACGAAAAGGAAATATGAAACCCTACCACTCCCACTATATAACAATTACAGGCCGACTCTACAGCCCCAAATTACCCTCATCATAAGTAACCATAAGAAAATAACAATAAAACGCAACGCCAAATCAAACAAACAAACATGACAAAAGAAAATCAAGGGATATCGTAAACAAAAATCCCGGATCCCAGCTAGCTCAAAGATATTACTTACTTAACGCCTGCTTAATCGCAAACACCACTCGAGATCCATCCATCCATTCTCAATCCAGATCAATTACAACTAGATCTCCTCCACCCGGCTAGGTCCACCTCAAAAGACCCTACGCCCGATATAGTCATTCCCCAATAATCTTCCACAACACCCTCTTCGGCAAATCCTCCTCTTCCTCCTCCTCATCCTCCTTCACCTCCTCTGCACTCTTCACCACATCGCCCGTCTCAACCGCATCCTCAGGCTTCACCTCCGTCTCCGTAGCTGGATCCACCCCATCTGCATGCTCCCCAGCCGGCACCGTCTCCTCCTCACCCTCCCCAGTCTCCTTTGCTTCACTTTCCCCCGTCTGGCTCGCTTCCGCCTCGGGAACATCGCCATCCGCCACCACCTTCTTGACCCTCCTCTTCCTCAACTTCCTAATCACCCTCCTCCCCTCCCCCTCCACCATCGTATGTACCCCCTCCCCCACCTCCCCCACCTCCGGCTCCCCAGTCGGCGCCAACACATCCCAAGTCGTCCCATCCCCCTCGACTCCACCACCATACCCAGGCGGGCACCCAGCCAACGGTATCGGCCCCTCATCACCGTAGTAAACCCCCGGCAACACACTCCTCGCAAAGAAAATCTGCTGGATTTGAACCGCAAGGAGCACCACCACAAGCGCGACTAGGATCTTCATCTTATTATCCATCTCCGCGACCCTCCTGACCCTCGGCCTGACCTGATCAAGCCAGAAATCCACCGTCCTGAGATACACCTTCGACTCGCGAATCCTCGTCTTCAGCGGCACCCTCCTTACCGGCGACGGCGAGCGCGGCCGCTGCTCCTTCGGTTTCCTCAGCGCCGGCTTAATCGGTCTCGGGCTCGGCTCCATCGGTTCATCCTCGACACTCGGCTGCCTCTGTCTTAGATCAGGAGTGACGGGCCGTGAGCCAGCCTCAGGTATCGGCAAATCATCGTCGTCGTCATCAGTCATCGGATACGGCACCGGCGTACTCTCCCTCCCCCTCCCCCCCCTCCCCTCATCATCCGTCTCCGCCCCACTCTCCCACTCCTCCTCCCCGTCCTCCTCCTCATCACTCACCTCCGGATCCCCCACATGCCGCACCTCCCGTCGCACCTCAACCCACTCCCCCACCACCACCTCGACGTCAACCCGCTCCATCTGCTCCCATACCCGCTCCCACGCCCCCTGTGTCATCAGCCCGTTGGCGGCGTAGACATTCACCTCCCACCCACGCACGCGGACTTTTTTCTCGACGATGATGACGCCTTCTTCTTCTTCGGGGAGGGTGGTCTTGCTGAGGACGCGGGTCGAGAGGGTGGGGAGGGTGAGGCCGAGGGAGGAACGGATGTCGGCGTGGAGGCGCGTAAAGCTGGAGTGGGGGTGTTGTAGGAGGATCCCCCGCGAGAAGAGGATGGGGGAGAGGGTGGAGAAGGGGTGTTTGAGATGGGAATGGCGGCCTTCTTTGGGGGGGGGGATGAGGTCGACGTGCAGCATTACGAGTTTTGGGCCGGGTCCATCTTCTGTCTTGTCTATGGTTTAGTTAGCGCTTCCTCCCCTACAAGTCCGACGGGAGATACTAACCACCGCCGCTCACCGACCCCCGCGCCGACATCTCGCTCGTCCCACTCGCACTCTGCTTTTTCACCCGTTTCAACGGCGTAAACGGACTCTTCCCACTGCCCAGACTGCCTACACTCCCCGGTCCGCTGCCACCTAGGCCGAGGCCGGGGTAGCCCTCCCATCCGCGTAAAGTCGGGCTGGCGGTGGGGGAGCGCTGGGAAATGTCGACGAAGGAGGCGATGTTGGTGGCGTCCATGCGGGTCTTGACGGTGGAGGCTTTGGTGCCGCCTGGGGTGCGGGCGGAGGAGGTAACGGAGCCGGTGCGGGAGCCGGAGGGCGAGAGGGAGGTGATGTCGGTGTCGGGTTCGGAGCCGTGGGGGGTTGACATTGCGGCGAGTCGTCGCGTATCTGATGCGCTGATGCGAGGTAAGGGCGCGGGGGAAGAAGCAAAAAAGTGGTGATGTATGTATGTATGTGATGTGTCGTCAACGCTGCGTGGGGACCCGAAAGGTTTGGTGGTGAGTTGGCGCTTACGGAACTTCACTTGTCTTGTCGCGAACTTGAAGTTGGTGGGAATTAATTCAGGGAATGGGGATTTACGTGTGGCCAATGGGAGGGGAGGGATGCGCCAATGTTTGGAGTGTTGCTATGTGGTTACGGGTTGGGTGTTGTTTTGACTGGGATATGTTTCCTCGTATGGTGGTTTCGTGATTGGAAGATTATTTAGATGGAGTAGTCGTAAGTCGGGATGGCGGTGGTAGTTGTGATTGCTCGTGTAGATGTGGAACTTGAAGAGTTGCGATGAGATGGGAAGGGGACGATGGGATGAACTCATGCGGAAGGCGAGGGTCATTTCGGGGTTGTGCAGGTTGCCGTCGCGCCCGACGAACTCTCGGCTTTGGGATGAGAGGCTGCGCGAGACATTTCAATTGGATGCGTGAATCCTGCTGCTTCAGCGTCTTTGTTCTCGTGATGCCTCGTGTTCGATCTTTGTCATTGAGTCTGTGTGCTTCTTCTTGCTAATACATGCCAATCCTTACGTACCTCCAACTACTACCACCTGTACGATTCTCTATGAGTCGTGCGAGTATGTGTAGGCGACCTCGAAGTTTAAACGTGATGCTTCAAGCTGTGAGCTCATTCCCTTGCGTGCAGACCCCGTTCGCGTTCCTGGGTCTCAGGACATGCTCCTTATGAGCTTCCCTTCAAGTTCCTCAGTTTGCGTGAGGCTCCTCAGGCTTGCTCTTTTAGGTTCGCAACTTGAATTGTATCCGAAGGTGAGTATCGTACTGAGATCTTGACCTGCAACTCGGCTCGTGTAATCACTATGTACTACTTCTCTCGTGGCAATTGACCCACTTCAACTGTGTACGTGTAAGGTTACTTCTTTGTCTCATGACATTAAAGCCCAAAAGTTTCGCTTGTGTCAAAGCCTTCGACGTGTATTCGGTGACCATGGCTCGGACTGTCTCTTTTCTATATGTTCTATCTCGTACGAAATCCGGCGAGAGATTTCTTCTTTTTCTACGACCTAGTACTAGTACTAAGTACCACAGTAACAATACTTCGTACGTCTGACTCGGTCTCCGCAATCAGGTTTGGTGAACGTAGAGCTATCTCCAACAACTTCTCGCGATATGATAGCTTGTGCTTTCTGACTCTGAGCTGCCGATCCAGAACGTGTATCCATTCCTAGTCTTCTTCGAACTGAAGTTTGAAAAGGCGTGAGTGAGAGTCGAGTCGTAACCAGAGTCGAGTCGTATCCAGTTTGGCTCGACCGTATCTCGATCAAGACCTATTCACACACGCCGTATGTCCAACTGCGAAGTTCTGCAGACCTTTCGAAGGCATCCAGTACGTACGGTATCCATTTGCATAGACATCCCCGTTCAAAACTCACCACTGCCAGTGTACTTCTATGTACTCGTACGTCTTCCAGGCCGACAATCCGACAGCTTCATCGTGCGGATCCATATAAGTAAACAACCATGCCAGAATGATTGACACAACGCAAACCTGGGTACCCTACTGCTTCGAGTCGTGGTTCGGAATTGCCTTCGGTTGATATTTGACGATGCGACAACGACCTTGCTTGCTTCTTACCATGCATGATGCCAAATCTCGTACGCCTTTTATGGATGACGTGAATGCAAATGCGCATATGCATGTCAGTATTTGCATCCTCGTCCACAATCTCGTATATCTCCAAGTGGTACGAGTGCACTTCCGGATATGCACTTTGTACTTGTACTCGTAGCCAACAGTCGTTCTGTGACTCGGAGTGTCTGCCGATAAGTACAGAGTACTGAGCAAATGTAATTTCGAGATCTCGTAGAGGCTTGCGGGACGAGTCGGATTGGCGGTCAAGGTGAAAACGTAAAGCTGTTTGGGACGGTCGGACTGAAGTCATGCCAATGCAAGTACGTACTTATCCATTGGATGCTGGAGCGTGAGGACTGTGGATGGATCAGTTGCCAGTGTAGCCCAGGTACTAAGTATTTGATTAACTCAATGCATCATCCCCATTGTACTTCATACTAGTACTCGTAACGCGGTCTTGAAGTACCATTCTTCTTCTCGGATCTGCGTGGGACGATTGCTCTTCTCCTTAGGTGCGTGTGTCTGATTGATCAAACGTGTCGTGTGTTTGCAAAAAGAAGCCACTTCGTACAACCATTCTGGGAAATCTTCTGCAAGTTTGTGAACTCGTCAGAACCTTTTCTTCAGCCTGAGTGCAGCTGATGTTTTGTGAGTTGTTGCCAAGGCATCCCTGGTGACTGTGACGAAACGGAGAAAGAGCCGTCTCCGTTATACGCAGGAAATTGCTCAGAATGAGGAAAGCGTGAGCACCTACCGAACTCCACGTTTTGCGTTCAGCTGTTATTCAAGGCTTCATGACGTCATACCAGAATGCTTTGATCACTGTGCAAACCCAGTAGGTACTGCTCGGGGGGGATTTCGAATTTGTAGACATATACTGACGATACGTGCATGATCCGTGTCCTTGTTTGCTACTCTAAATCTCGTGTTTTTTTTCAGTCTTCAACTATGCTAGTACGTACTTAAGTACATAGCAATGCTTGTATGCTCGTGTGCGATGCAATTCTTTAGGATGTAGCCAAATTGTACTCGTATACGTAACGCAGTATACGTAACGCATGTACATTGTACTTAGTCTGTTCTTTCTTTTGGGTACCTGACCAAGTGTAATTACTTAATACTGAGAACTTGTACATGTTATTTGGATTGGTGATCAAGCCGAGCACGCGTACGTCGTAGGTTTGGCTGAACCGCACTGCATCTGATCTTGCCATTGCCATTTATGGAATGTTGCATGGAACGTGCGGGCTCAGAGTCGGCCAGGTCGCTGCTCGTGTACTTACCATCATCCCGTTATGTCCCTAAGTACCTAGGTACTTGGTATCATATTACTCGTGTGAGATGCTTCAGGAATTCTCGTGTTCTTCTTCTAATATGCGTAATTGCACGTGCACTTCCATCCAGTATTCAAGTCTCATATATCCGCGAATTCGTTTGCTGTTCGGAAGGTAGCAGGACGGTCTTCTGTTGGATCGATGTAAGTAGTTGTACTCGACGTGCATGATCGAAGCTGCTGGCGGCGCAAGTGAGACTCAAATCATGATGCTGATATGCATATGTACTCGTGTACTACTCGTATCATTGCAATGCCATGGTCTTGTACCATTCTTTAAACTTTGACGTACGAATAACTCCGATCCTGGCGTCTTCGCCTTGGATAATAGATTGTGTAAGTCTTTAAACGCAAGCTGTGTGTACGAGATCTCGTATATCCGGCCATTCTTTGTACTAAAGTACGGTACTAAGAGCTATGGCCGGCGTGGCGGAAGAACAAGCACCTATAGTACTATCAACCTCAAGCATACTTAACTCATAGCGTGACAGTGCTGAATGATTGATGCGTCTAGATTGCATGCAATTGCAGCTGGATCGTACTGCAAACATAGCGTCGATCCAGATACCCTAGATCTGCAGACTGCCTTTGTATATCTAATTCTCATGAGTTGCTTCCGGTGGTTGAACTTCAAGCCTGTGCTTGGATTGAACTCTTCTTGCTAGATACGTGCGATTTTCTCTTCATTTATCAATGAAGTGCATTGCAATTGCAGAAGGATCAAAGCATCTAAGTAAGTACGCGTACGGTTCGTACAACTCAGACAAGTCTTTTCACCCCGCAAGCGGGTCCTCTTTTCGGCACTGGTTTATGAGGCTAGTACAACTCTACTTCTCAGGATGCAAACTTCTTCGTGAACATACATAGCCAATAGGTGTATTGCGAAGTTTATTACATCAAGAGTGAAAGGTAACTACCTCTGACCATCTTGAATCTGTTACTATAATGTCAGTGACTGTTAGAAATAGAAAGAGGTGTCACAGTATATGAGATAGTCAGCGACAAAAGGGGTCACCTCTTGACAATCAAAAGATTAATTATTTTCAATCTTGATTGATTAAATTTTCTATGATGCAACAATGATGATATAGTCAGCGAGGAGAAAGGTCCTGAGTCATTTATATTATGAGCAAATTATGAGCAAATTATGACATCATTTAAGTATATGAATGTAAGAAACTGTGGTATCAAAATGCTATTGAGATACTATTGAGACTAATGTGAGATAAAATCAAGTGTCATCAGTGAATACTATATCATTAGGCTAGGGATATTTAGCAGAGTGTTTTGTTTTCTTATTATATTATTATATGTGCATGTTGATGTATGACACTTACAATTTAGCTTCAATCCTCCTCAAAGATTAGAGAGTATAGTTGACTGTTGCAAGATTACCAACCCAAAACCTAGGCTATTTGCTATCATACTGGAGTAGTCCTTCTGCATTTCATAGACACGGCTGAGTCGAATATAGCAAAATATCGTTTCGTAGTGATTCGGGCCCAGTTCTGCTTCCATGGTTCGCAAGGCGGAGACGGTGAGGCCCATTGCCATTGTCATCTCCTTCCGTTCCAAGCTTACGACGCCTCTCCGCAACTCAACCCTCGCAACATCCAAGCAGTTCTTATTTTCGCCCAGAATCGCAAGAGCCTTGTCCAAGTACATGTCAGACTCCTCTATGGGTGGCTCTACAGACGCAACCTCCTGTAGCAGCTCTGACAACTGTACTTTGTCCTCTCGGCCTCGCCAATCATCCAGTTTTGGCAGAATGGTGCCGATAATTTCCTTAGCATGAAGTCGATATAATGAACCTTCAGTATTGTATCGGGCATGTAGAGTCCTCTTAATGAGACCCGGGAAGAGCTTAACGATAGTACTGTAAGCAAAGTACTGGCACTCCTTCCATCTTTCCTCCGATCTCCGTGAGTAAACCTTGACGGAGTGATGAACCAATCGATGCATATCGTATGTCTTTCCGTCCGCGTTCAAAGTGATGAGGGAGAAGTCGAGTAGATGTCCGAGCGCAACCCGGAACTCCAACAGGCCAGCTTGCAGCTCGACCGCCTGCTTCAGTAGGATCTCGGGAATCGCCCGCCGATCTATGAACGACAGGACACCCAGCATGTCTGATGCAACCTTGCCATGCGCCAGAGTTTCGATCCGTTTGAAAGTGATGTGGAAAGCGGTGAGAACGCTTTGTGAGACATCCGAATCCACCATTCCATCAATCTGTTGCGTATCGCGGTGGATGTCATTGACCTTGGAGAGCAGTGGTGTTTTCTCCGTTGATTTCATTAGCTCAAGGTATTCATCGATCGTGGCGTGCGTTTTGCGAAGGAATGTGGCTGCAGCAACTATGGCGAGGGGTAAGAGCTCCAAATCATTCAGGAGTTGCGACAGAGATTCCTTCGATTCCGGGCCGAGCTGCGGAACTCTTGACTCTGAGTCTAGTGACGCGTAGTAAAACTTGTTGAATAGGCTCGTCGCTTCGTCGAGATCCATCTTTTCGACACGTATGACCTTGCAGCCAAGTTGATGTGCAACAGACGCCGCCCGAGTTGTTATGATGAGCATTCCGCTGCCGCTTTGTGGAAGATACTTGGCAATCTCACTTGGCTTGCTTCCGGGTTCGTAGTCCAAAGGATTATCGGCGTTATCAACAATCAGTACCCAGTCCAATGGGCCCGAGATGGTCTGGCTGGTGCCGCCTTCAAACCAATCACGAACGCGGTTGAGAACTGTTTCGTCATCTTCAAAATGCTCGGCTGAAATAACAGCATTTTCGGCTCCATCCGATTCGATCTCGGTGATCTTTTTCTTGTTTAGTTGCTGCAACTGGGACAAGTCTCCCGAGGTATCGAAGCGATTGATTGCAAAGGTTCCGTTAGTTGTATCCCGATTTTCGGCCGAGTCGGTCTTCTTTATGCTGGTATCGAGAAGCTCAGCAATTTTGAGATACGCTCTTTTGAAGGATACAGGATTCCCGCCATGAACCCAAAAAATATGAGTCTTCTCTGGATCTATACCCTGATAGGCAAATCGAATAGCGATTTGTGTTTTCCTAAGCCAAACGTTAGTAGGAGAAAGCAGTTACGATAAGACCGTCATACCCAACACCACCCAAGCCACATATAGCAACGCGACGATGGCACCCAGAGGCAGCAGCGATTCCCGCGAGCTGAGAGCCAATTGCTTCTCTTCCTGTGTAACTGGGATTCTCGCTGTAATGCAGAAGTCGGAGTGGCTTCACACGATCCTCTACTCGCTCAGATTAGCTAGTAGTTACATATGCTCGAAGCGAAATCCTACCAATAGGGAGAGAATCTACACGGGTTATCATCCTGATGCCATTGGACTTCATGTCTTGAACGGTGATATCCAATGTCGTAACTTGGCGGGAAATCCCTGTACGGTGCCATGTCAGAAATCAGAGTAGAAAGCTGAACTAAACCCTACCTTGGATTCTTTGCATCTGAGCAACAGTCGCTAGCTTCTCAATCATGGATTCTGCTTCTTCGATTCTTCGGAAGTATGGCTGCTGGGCTTCCTCAAAGGAAAGAGTTGTTTTCCCTATCAGAACGTCAGATAGAGACAGGAGAATAATAACTTCAGATATTACCCTTTTGAAGGTATGTGTTCGCCTTCACAGCATATACTACGACTGCAGCATACAACTGTGGGAGGGAGCGCTCGAGCCTGTACAAAAACAAGTCTCGTTGACTTCTGTCGGCTTCACTCTGAGAACTGGAACCGTTTCCAGCGGCGCTGCCCTCTTGTGGGACTTCTCCTGTAAGGTATGTCCTTGCATACAGCTCGCAAAGGGTCAATTTGTCCAGAATGGTATCCATAGCCTTCAAGAAAAGATCGAAGGCCTTTTTCTTGTTCAGCGATGTCTGTTCCAAATATCAGCATGCCGAAATGCCTGTGATGGTGGGGAATATTACCTGCGCCATTTGCTTTGAAAGCCCCCAAATAATACCCACGCCATTTGGACTGTACTTTGCGACAGAGTCTACCACCGGTGAAAACCTATCCAATTGCTCTTGCATACTGTTGACTTTCTGTATATCGAGCTGATCATATGAACTGCCCACGTCGTTCTTGACGGTAGCCTTGATCTCGGTCAAGGCATCATACAGCGAGCCAGCAGACTCGTATTTTGGATTTCCCAGATATTTTCTTTCTTCCTGTGACAGATGGGAAGCAGCGAGCTCACTTATCGATTTCCATGCATCGGCAGCTAGTTGCTCCACTGGCTTGCGGAATGATGAACTCACCGAGCCAGAATTGCCAGTCGCTGAGGCCAATACAAGCGAAAGGCCAGGATCCGACTCCTCTGAGGCAGGATCGCTTGCTGTGATTGACTTGCTTGTATTCTCATCTACAGAGCTGCCGATTGGTGTTGTTCCATCTGGTCCAAGTCGGCCAGAAGCTACGGTAGCATTTCGTAACTTTATTGAATTTGCTGTTTGGTGAATACCCGGTTGGTACCCAGAATCCGTCAACACAAGTGTTGGTGCAGTGGACAGTGTCGTGACTATCGGCCCGGTTTCCTGACAAAGATGTGGTAGAGAATCGCGCGATTGTGCTGGCCGTTCAACGGGGCTTGTGAGGGGTTGCGATGCAGATATTGGCAAGCCTTCAGTCGACGCTGGGGGTGGTCCTGAATTGATTGCTGCAATTATTGGCTCGTTTGACGGAACTTGGAGCGTCGGTGTCTCGGATACGTGATTCGCCGTCGATTGTGTCGATGTGGAAAGTGGGTGGGCCACGGCACTGGTTGAAACTCGGCGAAGATTTGTGGCTGGAAGCTTGCGGGTTGGAGATGCTGTGGCTGCTGTTTCGGAGGAACCCTTGCGCTGGGCTGCAACAAGGCCTTTCATTAGTCTCCAAACTTCAGAATGGAGCTGGGGAACTGGAAATAACTGGAAGGATGAAACTAACCTTGAGTTCTACTCACACTCGAGTCTGCTACTCCCGTCCTTACTCTCTCCTCACCTCGAACAACCGAAGTGAGCTTCTTCAGACTCTCCTTGAGAAACTTCCTCTTCCTTCCCTTGTCTGTCGTAGGAGTCATCTTGAAGACCTCCTTCCGTCAGACTGCTGTACTTCAAGACTTCTCAACGCAACAAAGCCAGGCATGAGGTGCAATGGGCGAAAAGTTGTTGTTGGTGTAAACAACAGTGCTCGACGGGTTTCTGTCGGTCGCATCACGCCAAGTTGCGGCACGATGCATATGAGGAGCGTTGTATTCCTGCCTGCCAGGCCATCATTCAGGGAATGAGCGGGAACTTCAGGGCGTACAGAGTCCAAAAAGGGTGGTTTTTGATGCAGATGCTGCAGATGCAACATCAATAAGCCAATTAGAACCCTTCTTTAGCCTGCGCCCATCTGATGTGATGGCCTGCCGTGACCTGACCTTCTCCTCAATAGTGATGCCGAATCGTCGTTTGCATTGAGTGGACTCGCAAAGTCTGAATCTCATTAATAGATTACTACGGCATGGAAGCTACCTGCAACTTCCAATTGACGATCGCGATACGGCGACGGTATTGGTGACACACGGAGCCACTTCGTTGGAGTTGTTGGAATGTGGTTTGTTGTCTCGTCAGGCAAGGCTGAGGGAAGCGGGTCATCTGATCTTATCGGATCGACGTGCAGTAGCGTCCGCCTTGGCAACTATAGCTGCGGGTAGATATCTGTCCCATCTTATCAGATTCCAACCTTACGGGATTAAGAATACCGCCCAGCGGTAAGGTGATCATTTATTTGCAGGGCATAGAGAATTCCATGAGAGTCTCTATGGCCTAACTGGTTAGGGCGTTCGACTGTTACGATTCTGGTAGGTTTTCTACAGGAAATCCATCCGGATGACATGGCGATCGAAAGATTCTCAGTTCAATCCTGAGTAGGGACGTAATTCTCCTTTTGTTTGTATTATTCATCACCGTTCAATTACGACTTGGAGCTCACCACGATGCTTGTTCCTCGCCGGCAATAGTTTGGATGCGTGGATGTTGCTTTTGCAACTAGACTTTGCAACCGGAGCTTCCAAACATCAAACGGATCATGAGACTGGATATCAGATGGAAGTGGATTTGCGGACCCACTTACACGCAACAAAACCCAGAGTGCTCACGATCACGAGTAGTTCAAACGGGGATATATGATGACTCGGGGCTGAGTGAGTAGTACGCACTTATGCATGCTCAAACTGTAGTAGGTACGTATACGACTGATAGAATTAATTCCAGGATTGCTTAGTACGCTTCATTCAAAAATGGCCACCTAGTATTGTACGAGTCAACCTGTTGAGACAGATTCATGTTCTCGGTTTAGTTACCAGTATATGCAATAATTATAAACGCTTAGATGCACATCCCGCACGAAATCTCAAAGCTTAAGGCATGTTTTGATCTGGTACTAGTAAGAAGTAGCAAAGAAAACTATACGAAGTACTGCAGGCTACGTACGTGTAGAAACTAGCTACAGACTCAACCATGGCACACGAGCATACAAGCACTACTACTAGTATCATCATCCTGATACTAGTATCACTGCGATTGATGTTGAAGGCAGTGCGAGACTTACTAGTAGCATCAGAACAGTTAACAGGACAAGGCCCACGCGTCGTCAGTTTACGTCTACAACCTGAGATACGAGCAATACTGGCTTTACTTTATAAGAAAGCAAAGCATCCTGCCCTGATCTGAAGGCAACTACAGCGTTGAAGGGGGAACTCTTACGTATCACTGAATGGTCCTGCAATGGGGATGCGCAGAAGATGCTCGAAGGAAACTTAAGAAGTAGAGAAACGTTTGCACGCAACATATGCATGGCATGCGCAAGGGCGAGTAGTACGAGACGAAGCACACTTCAAACAGACTTTCAAAACTGCAGACTGCAGCTAGCAGTAATCGATCGTACGCTGAAAACAAGTTGAAATCAACAGCAGAAGGAACGTGAAAATCAAGGTACTTAACGCCAGCATTGTGAAGTTCTGAGCTGCCGTTGATCGAATTGACGAGAAAACGAAGCGCGCCGGAGGATCAGTCGTTGGAGTCCGTACGTGCAACAAGATTCGGCCTTTGTTAATCCGATATCCCGCAACGACACGACTTCCAAGTAAACCTGCTGTTTCTTTCCCATACGCTTTCCTCATCCTGGCCATGAAAACTTACCCGCATGACGGAGACGGACCTTTCTCCGTTTCATCACAGTCAACAGGAACGCCTTGGCGACGACTCACTAAGCCAGCTGCGTTGAAGTAGAAGATTTTCTTACGAGCTCGCAACAGATTTCCCACAAACAGTTTACGAAGTGGCTTCTTTTCGCCAACACACACCACGCAGATGCACACCGTTTCGCAGAAGAGCAAGTTGGCCGCCACGTAGATCTGAGAAGATGACTGGAGTTGGTCACGAGTACTAGTATGAAATACAAATGGGATGATAACGTAATGAGAACCGTAGTCCGCTGCTGCGCGCGGCTCATCCGATCAGCTATGTACGTTTCAACAGTGCTACTTCTCTCCACGTTTCGTTCAAAAGGTCGAATGTCAATGGAGCACAGCCAGAGAAAGCCAGACCTTTTATACGTGATCCGATATTTGCATGCACGACGAAGCAACACAGCACAAAACAGTATCTAAAGACACGAAAGCGTACCAGTAAAGGGACTTGACTTGCCCAAGGGGGGGTAAAGAACCCATCAGACGAGGCGATCAGATTCAAGCTTTCGAGGTTCGCGAACGAGTTGAAAGTCCCTTTACTTTCAGCAGATCCAGGCTTGTGAGACACACCGCAAACTCCCCCTCATGCTTGATTTTCAGAGCAAGCAAGATTTTGCGACGTTTCATTCTCCGCTCAGTCATGTTATCATGCTGCCTTGGCAAAGAAAACGCGAATGAAGACGAGTTTACTAGTAAGGAGATCCTATCTCGGATTGAAAGACTGAATGGCAAGCAAGATGAGAAGACTATCGAGTTCCTACGTGCTGTTGGCGTCTCGTTCCACAATCATGAAGGGTTCAAGTGGAGCTTGGAGTGGTATAACGAGGCATATGAGCGGCGGAATCGAAACCTCAAGTCACTATTTGCTCCCACTGAATCCCAGAGTTTTTTGCAGTCTTTGTGGAGCTACACAGAATCACAGGCGAGGAAGTACGAGCTGGAAGATCGGAAGCAAATCAGGAAAGAGGCGGAGGATGCATTGACGGATGCACTGGTGGACATTGCCGATGCGTTGTTCTCCCTAAAGCGATACCACGACGCCTTGCAAAGATACCAAGAGTGCCTTGATAGAAGGAAGAAGGCTCATCCACCTGTGCTTGGTGAACCGGCACATGATTCCGTGGTTTCACTGCTGGTTGATATCGCCAAGTGCCATCTGAACGTCTTCGCGGAGTACGACCAAGCAGTGCAGTGTTATATTGATGCCTTCAATGCCGCCACTGGACTCTCCAAAACGCTCGAAGAATTTGAGGACGATGTGGACGCTACGGTATTGGCCAATGAGGTAGATGATGGGAGCGAAAGCAGTTTTAGCAGTCTCGAAGAAGTTGATGATGGCCTAGATGTTGAAAGACTCAGTCTTAGCGAGAATGTGGCCGAGAAAGTGGCGGATGATGTCAAGTGGTATCGAGTTGGAGCTGGTGGCAATTCCACCGTTAAGAAACAATTCTCTCCACAGGCTCTGGCAACTCTCTATTCGATAGGTGACAGCTTTCACCTCCTGGGAAGGAAACAAGTGGCCATCTATTGCTACCTGAACTTTCTGAAAGCTGCTGGGCTGGGTGTGGATGAGGAGGGACGCATCACTAACTTGAAGGAGTTCTGCGAGTGGCTGAAAGACTTGCACTGGAGACAGCGCCGGAACACGGAGATTCCCCAGACCTCCGATAATGAGGAAGATTCCACAGATTCCGATGAGCCACCAGATTCCGCTGACATCTCTCTCGCAAACGACATCATTAGAGGCTTGGGCGATATAGCCGATACATACTTCTATCACATTCAGAAGCCCAAAGTTGCGCTCTACTACTACAACTTACAACTGGAAGCGTGCACGATCTTCAATGGCGAACTCCATGAAACGACATTGGCAATTCTAGCTGACAGGATATGGAACATCGATTGGGAGAAGGATAGAGAAGAAGCCTATATTCTTATGCTCTCGCTGTTAAGGAAGCGAGAAGAAGCTCATGGCGAAAGAGATGAGAGAACATTCTTGGCTCGTTCAGATTCTTTGCACATTTTGGCTGAACTTAGAATCGACTACTTGGAGAACTCCGAGAACTCATTTATTAGCGGCACGTTGAGGAGTGCACTGGAATGGCACCGCGGTTACTTGGAGAAGATGGTGGAACCAACTGCACCTAGAGATCCTGCAGACCTTTGCGGATACTCCTTTCTTCGTGGATTGTCTGATATAGCGGAAATATATCTTCTTCGTGGAGAATATGAGGATGCATGGCAGCTTTACGAAAAGATCCGGAAAACCGTGGAGGGATATCAGAACTCAAATGCATTCAAGGAGCTCTGCACTCTTCTCCGCTCTCCTGAGTTTACGGCGAAGAAAGGATCGGACTCAGACGAAGACTCAGCCTCAGATTCGGAATCCGTTTCTAGCAGCATCACGACATCCAGCTGGGAACATGCACAATCGCCAGCTAAATCACCGAAACCATCATCTAGGCCTTACTGGTACTTTCAGTCAGATATCGCCACTACAGATGCATTTGCATATCTTGACTTATATGCACAGCTTGCTCTGAAGTACGAGTTCGACTTTGGGCGACTTGATCTGGCTATTTCTTGTCTCAACAAGTGTGCTCCAGTCTTCGGTAGGCTGGTGGATGAATTTGGTGTGGAATTGATTTCGTTGCTCGATAATCAGAGGCTCAGTCCAAATTATACGCTCAACAAGATTTTGAGCACCATTGAGGCCATGGCAAGGGTAAAAGTTGTCCAGGTCCAACCCACTGCTGCGGGAGCAGACTCCGCACTATATTCAGGTGCGATGGCACTATATGAGAAGACACTGGATGTCCGATTGGAGATTGCATCCAGGGCCATTCAAGCGAGGGAGCCAGATGCCCAAGATGCCAACCCTGAACTAGATCTTCACGTTATGGGCTTGCGGTTGGCTATGGCGGGACTCTCGGAAGAATTTGGAGATTTCGGGAGTGCTGAATCGCAATATACCAAGGTTATTGCCTTGCAGACGAGCCACTACCGCCAATTGGTAGTGGAAGAGCGGGATGATGACAACAAAATGGAAGAGACGGATTCTGATGTTACCGCCAAAGCTTCCTCGGACCAATACTATAGTATTCTAGTCAACAGCATCGTCACATTTGCAGACACATACACCAAATTTCACAGATTCGAGCCTGCCCTTCATATGCTTCAGGAAGCAGTGGAGCTTCGGATGCATAACACAGATGAGGATGGTGACTACGACAGCAGTACCAAACTAAATCTTTTGGTTGCTCGAACGAAAATCTACATCCAGAGTTGGAAATTAGAAGTCGCCTTGGAGACTCTCGACGAAGCCTTCAAATGCACAGATGATCCGAGCGGTGACCAGCATGCTGGAAACAGAGCCGATCTACTGTACCTGAAAGCCAAGGCTCTCTCCTATCTTGGAAAGCACTCTGAGGCTGCATCAACTTATTTGGTATCGATCCAGCAACATGAACTCGCCCACCGAGCCGTTAAGAAGGAGCATTGCAGCTCTTGTATTCGAAATGGGAAGATGGGTCTTGCTCTTAGCACCGGATACGCGGGAGATATTAGGGCCGGAAAGCGGATATGCCGTGAGGCAATGTCTGCTTTCAAGAAGATCAATCCGAAGGGCTTGAGAATCGAGGAAGGACACATGGTGAACGGTTGTCTTTACATGATGGAGGAGAGATGGGATAAGGCATTGAAAGAGCTGCGGGTCTCGATGGATAGCCTTTCCAGAAAGGACTCGGCTACGGAGATGCTGAAGGCAAGATTGGAGGGGCTTATGGGCGTTTGTGAGGCTGGGCGAGGGGATAAGATTGCTTCTAGAGCCTTGCTCGAGGGAGCGAGGCTTAGGATGGAAGCGGTATGTGATACTGGGATGCTTGCAAGATGTGGTTGGTATAGTGAGGTTGTTCATGAGATGTGTACGCTGGGCTTATGATCGTATGCGGGTTGTATGCGGGTTGTAGGAATGGCAAGCTGCTAGTATGAGGTCGAAAAGGGATTTCGTCTGTCGTTACTCTCTATTCCCGTTCTGATGGTATAGTATGTGTACTTCTTAGATGATAAGTACTTTGCGCGATCGTACAAATCTGACTCTTCCTCCGCAGTAATGTTTTCTCAAATCTCGTGTGGTGTGATTCCTGGGCCATTATCGTCGTTCTCTCCATTGTTCTCCTACGGGTAATTAAAGCATACGGGCAAGAAGTACAGTAGTTCGTGTTGGCCTGATGGCGTCGCGATCGTCGTGTTTGGTCTTTTGTTCAGGTTCGATCAGAGAGAGCGTGTCCATGGATGGAACATAATCCGTAGTGTACTTAGTACTTCGTTTTCCAAGGTGCAGCGCGTTCCTACGATCAAGCAAATGTTCCCCATTATTTGTATCTTCTTGTAAGTAGCTTTTCGTGCCCTCTTCTGGTTTCCTGACATCCTGTTGTGCTTGTCAAAGGCTTCTTTAAGGCATATATATCTCGTGGGAGTCATCGAATGTGCCTACGATGTCACAGTATGTACTAGCACCGCACGTAGCGATCGCGCGAATTATGGCTATGCCCATCTCCTCGTACGCGTACACCAGCACCGAAATCCACATACATTATCATTCTTTCATGCATGGTTTCGAAATTTCTTTCCACTTCTTGTCCGTCGTAGACCAAATGTTCATGTAGTCGCATGCTCGTACGTTGGTACGGTAGTTTCAAGTCTTTGTTCTCGTATGCTAGTACTAGTAGGCTCTTCATCTGCATGCTGTTACTATCGGGTACGTGCTCGTTGTTTGTGCAAGTTGACTTCACACGTTTATTTACTTTGCTCGTTTGATCCCGTATAGTGCATCATGATATCGGAATGCATGGTACTCGTATGTGCCGCGCTTGTAGAATTCCCGAGCCCCACTTGAGTTTGACTCAATCTTTCTCATATACATGAAGAATGAGGGTAAATGCCATGAGGCTCACGCAATTGTAACATAGATGGGATTGGTCAGGAGACTTATGGTTGAGAGAGAGACGACCGCAACATGTTAACAATTGCAATGGAGGGTAGTTCATGCTCGGAGGCGCTTTGCCGAACTAGGGCTAGCGCACAATAGATAAGATTCGCGAGTCTTAGCGAGAGCGGATAAGGCGGATCGCGATCATCTTATCAGCCCACTAGCGCTTTCCATAACTCTGTTCCCAGAGGAACAGAAGATGGATGTATCCAACGATACTGCAGTCTGAAGGAAGCTCTTCCGGGTTCCCTTTATTGAAATCCCACTGGGAGCCGAACTCATGCTGTCAATCTGCAAAACTAAAAAGTGCCTTTCTTTACCTTCTTCAAGCATCCGAATTGGTGTAGAGGCTAGCATTTTCCGCTTTCATTGCAACTACTGGTCAACAGTAGAAGCAGAGATCCGGGAAGACCCGGGTTCGATTCCCGGATTCGGAACTTTTGCCAGTCTGTCTGTAAGGGGTTGGTACCTATACATGTCAGAGTGCCCTCTGATGAAAAAAACGGCGTGAGGAGCTGCACAGCTTCTGATGCTGTTAGCTGGTTCCAGGCCTTGGCCCACGCTTATACTTTGCTCTGAGGATGTACTCAGAGGTGGAAGTTTGCCTCGATTTCGATGGTCGATGCTCATGAATTCAGGACGTTGAGTTTACGGAGCGTTTCTCAGAGAACTTGAAACTTCCTGACTGACTTCCTACGCCTACATTTCTGACGTGGGAGATGCTGATTTTCTGGAAGTGCTAGGCAAATGCCATGTTGTACTTCATGGACTCGAAAGACCTTGATTTGTTTTCAATCAGGTAGCTAAAGACCTCCTCATGTCTGTACTCTTCCTCGGTAGTATAGTGGTCAGTATACGTGCCTGTCAACCGTTACATTTGTCCGCACGTGGCCGGGGTTCGATTCCCCGCCGGGGAGACTGGCATTGCTTTTGCTCCTTGAATTACCTTTTTACGGCATTGCGGAAGCTAGCAAGAAGTTGGAGCGATAGGACGCTTGCTTCTGCAGCGCCCTTTCCGTGATCGTGATTTTGTCATGAATGTTGTTGATTGAACTCTTTCGTTGCGGATATGCCCCTGCCCAGGTACATTGCTTTCAGTTCTCTCGAAAGAAAGTTATGCATATTCATAAACCAGGGAAAGCTGAAGGTACGAAACTGTGGTGTTTACTGGTGAGCAATCCCAGTGCCTCAGGTCTAACGTCCTGGGACGATTTACAATGAGTATACATGCTAGACAAAGTACTGATAGACGCCCTAAGTGAAAGTCTCTCATAACTTGTCTATATAACACAGTCAGAATGCTTGGACAGCCTGAGGAAGTTCTCTTGGAATCGAAAAAATCGCCTAATACGTAGTACACTTATCGGGTTAATCGTATTATGAAGACGACGATGAAGGTCAAATTCGAGCATGCAGTATGATAACTACTTAAGTATATTAATATTCATTCAAGCATTAAGAATTCCCGCCATTTCTACATCGAACCCACTTCCCTATAAAAACCTAGCAAATGCACTATCACGATCACAACCTAAAATCGAACCAACCCCCAAGAAACAATCAGAATAACCAGAATCGCTCGAAACACTACACTGCCAGTAGCGCGAACGTGGTAACACAATCCATCAAAAAGAGCTGTCGAGATACCGATACGTGTGGTCCCTCGAATTTTTCCACATCCAGTTTCAATATTGCAATCCGACATTTCTCAAACTTGGAGATATCAAAACACTTTCTCCAGATCGATCGGGCCGCAGAGATCACGGATAAGAAGGTTGTTTTTCAATTAGAAACTTATGGTTTGAGACAAAACATGCACCCGAATGGACCCCGATTCTCTCTCCAACGGAAATGAGATGTTTTCATAGTAGAAGTTCTCATTGATTGGTTTATAAACGCTATAGAACAGAGGGAATAGTTAGATGTCAGAAACGGCATACGTTTCCGCCCATTTCCAATGCTATCTAGCTCGAAGCGAAGAGCCCTTACTTTTCTCTCCAAAGGCCTTCTTACTTCCCCTCCTCATACCCAGATCGAGGGAACTAGCCTTTACAGGCATGCTATCGGTGCATCTCTTTCTACGGCATTCTGTACTCCCAGAGAAAAGTACGGATAAGCGGCCACAGCACCTCACGTTTGTCCAATTCACACCCTTGCTGCAACCAATAATCATCCGTCATCCATCGTCTCCGAATGATCCTGCTTGGGATGAGTAACTCTAGGATCGCTTCCATCCTAGGCTGATCTGCAACAGCAATCATGACCGCACTCCTCCCATTTGGGCCATCTTTCAAATACGGATCTGCCCCAAGGTCCATCAAGACTTTCACAAATGGAACAAGCCGATCGACTGACTGTTGCTCGAGTTTGAGATAGACTATCCTCATGAGCAAAGCCTGGAGTGGAGAAAAGCGCTCTTCGCCCAACTTCTTGGTTGTATAGGGTGCCTGGTAGTTGATATTTCGAACCGATTTAGAGGCGAGGAGCGTGAAAAGAGGAAGATCGTGCCAGAGGCTCTGGGGGATGTGAAGAAGTGTGGTGTTATGCTGTTCGGTTATAATATTTGGGTCGGCACCTGCGTGACATAATTAGAGAACGTTGGGGGCAATACTATGAACCAAATCTACTCACCTGCTTCAAAAAGCGCCATTAATGCCCCTGGTGGACCAATATACGAGACTGGATGAAGTTCTTTCTCATCCCAGTTAAAAACTGAGAGGCCTGGAGATCTAAACTGAAGATATGGCGAGTTAGATGTAAACATCATCCACTGGATCGGGTTGAACTGTCCGATAACGTTTGCCCCTCTACTAACAAGCAGCTTAACAATCTCACCAGCTATGACCGGATCCTGGCGCAGGTGAGCGGCTTTTGGTCCTATCATAGACCACAGATTTCGATATCCATTACGATCGAAACTGCGAGTGAAATCACAAGTGCATTGGTTATACACAAACGGTCTGACCATAACATCCATCAATGTGGTGCTCGTTATTCCCCCTAGCTCTCGATTTCGCTGCTCAGGCTCCCGTGCACACAGATCAGAATCAAGGCTAAAATCTGGCGATATGTCCAGCTCATCTAAGAGATAATCGAGAATCGGTATCAGTGTTTCCTTCGTTGCCCAAATGTTCGTGATTGTCGAGTGCAGCAACTTTGGAATTTGATCCTCAAGCGTTGGGACCTCTTTCTGATGGTAATGCTCCCAGACGAGCTTGACAGCCTCCAAACTATTGCTGTGAATTGCCATGGACAAAAATGTATCCTTCCATTCCTGACGGCTGCACGTCATCCACCCGAACCAAATATATTGCCACCACATCGACGGTCTACAACCCCTTGCAAGTTTCAGGGCCTCTGGAAGGAAAGGCAACCTGTCTTCAATCCGGACAGCCTTCTTTGATGCTTTCCACTGGCAACTTCGATTCTTCCACGTCTCCTTAAGCACCAAGATGCACCGAATAACAGCAGACAAGAACCAAAAGTCATCCTTCCCAACAACTTCCAGCATCGCTTCAAAACGTTCAACTGTCTCCCATTTCTTTGTGAATCTGTTGAGGAAACCATCCACCTTCCTCAAGTACCGACGTCCTGCAGGGCTCCAAAAGTGATAGAATAAACAATTGCCGTCTTTCGATCGTAGAGACTCTAGCACTTGTTTGAAGTCGAGACAAGCAGGTTTGAAAAGAGCTCGTGGGTAAATCGATGAGAGGTGACGGTTGGTCTTTGCTGTTTGGAGAATAGCTCTGCTGGACATTTGCTCAGATATCAGGCAGTGTAGTTCGACCGGGAGATCAAGAAATGACGTAGGTTTTCGGGCTTTGTTGGGTGCCAGCGCAACAAGCGTAGATGTGGAGAGGGCATGATTCGAGAGTTTTCGCTTTTTTGGCGCTGCATCTCGACTTCTGGATATGGTTCGGAAAGCCATGGAGTAATGAAGGTAGTAACGTGTAGCGCTGTTCGCTGCTTTGGTGGTTGCGTTCCTGTAAGATGAATTAGAAGGAGTTAGCAGGGAGCTGTGTACTAACCGTGACGATGTCAGATATATAGATTGCAGCTCAAAATTTTCTGGTCTTTCTCCGCTCGTATTAAGGAGTAGGCTGGAAAGATGTGGTATTAAGTTTGTGTCATTCCCGAGAAGCGGGGTTTCCGAACAACTCAGCGAAACGAGTCACTGGCATATGGACGGAGGTACAGGAACCCGATGCTTCTTGAATCCCACGCTCCTGGATGCTGAACCCTGCAGGAAGCTAGGAACTTGCAGCGTCAGGCTTGCCGAATTGCCTGCTCGTTCCCACCTCCGGGCCTTCCTCTACTCAAGTGCAGAATATTGAGTGCCGTATGTCGTGTTTGCTTGTCGCACCCAACTGCTTTATCGTGCTTCCGTTTCCCTGTCAAACCCCCATCTGTACAAGCCATCTGTTGAGGTTGTCCAATTCACATGTCGGTCCTTGTCGCTCCGAGTCATGGCTGCACCGTTTCCAACTTCATTTCCATGCGTGGCTTCCGTCAGCCAGCCTCGGTTGGTGAGATGTACTCCATCCAAGCACGTCCATCCAGGCAAGTAAAACAGACCCTAGTGATGACTCCAAGATGGTAGCTTCCATAGCTAAATGAGACCGAGACCGAATGGAGAGTGAAGAACAGAGTAAAGGCGTCGATACGAGACGGAATCTCTGTAGAGTTTTTTTATGACGGGAAGGCTAGCAGAAGAGAAATTTAGCTTGTAGAAGGGGAAACCTCATGAGCTCACAATGTTGTTTGCAGGACGCTAATCGAGTAATGCTCGTACGGAAAGGCTTGTTGATCGGGTTCTGATTGCGGGCTGCTGTATCCCATGGTTGAACATCGTGAGTTTTCCGACAGTGCTTGCTTGTTGGTGTTTGTGATGTTGCTGAACTCTTTCGCTGTTCCACCAGAAATGTGCAAAACGGTAAATGACGTCATGATTGCAGGAAAACGTCCTAAAAGAGAAAGTGCGGAACGAAAACGCCATCACGACAACCCCTTGGAATCAACCAGATATCTACTAAAGTAAGTAGATGAGCTGAAAAGGCTCGTTTCTTATATGATTCGTGTAAACAATCATAAGTCAGAGCAGGTGGTTGCGCTGGTTCGCTATTGTCAGAAGAGTTGCTATACTTTGGGATGCGAAAGAGATTTTCTTCGTAGAGTGAAAGACTTTGTTGCACAGTTGCTTCAGAGCAGCCAAAAAACAAGTTTTGGCCACCCAAATTGGGGAATGGTCCAAAGCAGCCCTAGAACCTTCTCCTTACGAAAACATCTAACCCATAACAAATCTCACCGTTTCTCGCTCGTCGCCTCTTCGCTTGTTTCTACAACTCGAATTACCAACGTACACTCTCTTCACGAACTTCGACTCTAAATTCATCCTAATCCTTCAAACTTCTACTCTTCTGTTCATTTCTATTACTTCGACTTCTACAACGTTAAATCCAACCCCAACCGAACCCATCCCTGTTCCAGTCACAGACAAAGGCACAAACACACGATGGCTACTGCCAGCTGCCAGTTTAGTCTTTGACGACAACTTCATCGAGACCGCAATTGCCCAGCACACCAAAGTGAGCACTCATGATAATGGGTAGAGCTCGGTATCTTGCAGTAAATGTCACATACGAGGTGACCATTTTCGTCTCATAGAGAAACCTCGGGCACAAATGGTTCAGCACTTGGTCAACTATCACTTCCTGTGCCCCGTCAACGGCACCATCGAAGCACCCCATGCTCAAGCTCAGCAACACCAACAACACAATGCCAGCTCACTCGCCGCCTCTTACCGTCAAATTGAGGATCAGCTGATCGGACGATACAGGCCGCCTGGCGATCGTTCATTTGCCATTCGAGCCCTGCAGCTAGGGTATACTGAGCAGTCAGCCGAAATGGCAGAAGCCCGGCTTCTTGATATCCAACATGTGAGAAACATTCCAGTCTTGCAAACCTGAAGACTCCAGTTGGCTGACCGAGAATTGCAGCCACCACCCGTGAGTCCTATCAGCTCTCCTCAAGCGTCAACTGGAGAAGCACCAACGCCGGCTACGACAACACTCGGATCCCCACTGTCGCTTCAAAGCACGGGAAATACCCCCACCACGACCCCACACGCCTCAACTCCTCCCCTGCCCAACAACCCCAAGTTGCACCACCCCGTCAAGGGTCAACTGGTGTTACCCCAACTACGACCCCAAGAGCAAGCCCACACCCCCATTCAACAGGAACTACGCCCATCACCACTCCGCAGACTAGCGCTCATCACCGATCAACAGGTAGCACACCAAGAACGACTCCAGAAGCCACTCCGAACCCCAAGTCGACCGGCGCAACCCCAATCACCACCCCTCAGGCTACCCCTCATCCGCAATCCACCGGTGTTACGCCAGTTACTACTCCCCAAGGAACGCCGCATCCCCAGTCCACCGGAGGTACACCCAATCATACCCCAGCCGGCACACCAGAAGCCTCCGTCCCACCGCCAATCCTCGGGCGAGGCGGCGCCAGAGGTTGTAAGAGACCGACTAACTACGGGCCATGGTGCGCTCGTGTTGCCGCAAAGCGCCGGAAGACCGCTAATAAGAAGAAGAACTGAGCTCTGAGGACTCGGCCGGTTTGATGGAGGCTGTTCTGGGGTTTGCATGTTGGGGAGATGAGGCCGAATGAGTTTTGGTGGAGTTGTGGTTAGGGAGTTTGATTGAGATTGCTGCCGAAGATGGAGTTGAGGTGTCGGTGGATATTTTTCTTTTTGTCTGTGTGGGGTGGGGTGGTTGGAATTGCCAGTGCATGTTGGTTTCTTTAAATTTCTTTCCTTTGTCCTGTGTGGGGTTAATTGGGTGGGAGTTCTTTACCGGTTTTGTTTTCTCTTTCTTCATTGATGCCATGTCATCTCGTCTCTTCGGCTGGTTTCACTTACTTCCTTTGTTTTCAGGAGCTATATTTCTTTTTTTGTGCATCTTTGACTTTGGTGGACAAATATCCGCTCGTCCTTTACGTTTTGTTGTATTGTTACTGCACTGGTGATCTCGGAGCCCGGAGTAGAATTCATGGGTTATTTCTGTTCTGTCTATGGGCATCTCTTCTCGCTCCTTTCGATATCCGTCTGTTCCTTTGCTCAAAGCTTCTCTCTTGTGGATGTCCATGTTCATTCCTCGTTGACAATGGGGAATCGCGTGGAATTACATCGTTCCAGGGATCCTTTGTATTCTCTTTGCATAGAGCGCAGGAGCCATGTACTGCAGCTTCATTTCCCAACGTTTCTTTGTGGATTTGGTTTGTATGAGTACAGGTCAGGAACACACACTGCTTTCCACGGCCGCTCGCATATCTGGCATGGATGAACAGCATGTCCGTGCCATTGATCATCAAGCAGCTATTTCCGAAAGATGATGGAAGGGAAATATGCACGCCTTTGAGCAATAAAGTCAGATTAACTGAGCTGCAAAGACCGGAGGCATCCTGCATTGCATGGCGCTTCTTTTCAATTTCTGGCTGGTGCATGTGGAATCAAAGATCTGCTGGATCCATCTGTCAGAGCAAGCCCAGCATTGCAGAAGGAATTCACCGAGTTAAGGCAAAATGAAGGGAAGCATCCAAGATCTGGTCGATAATAGAAAGGTGAAATAGAAGTATGGAAAGCTCGTCGAGATGTCTCAAGGTAAACTGTGCAATGCCGCCCGTAGCATTATAGTCAGAATCAGTTAGCAGAAAACAATGAAAACGGTTGCTGATTGAAAGTTCATAACCGGTGGATCAGGCTGCAGGATTGGGGCTCGTTCTGCGCGAGATATACCAAGCTCGACCATCTACTATTCATGAGAACAGTTTTGGACGAAATATGCCTTTATGCAAGAGTGTGATCGATTTGTCTAAGTATATACGTATTAGAATACAGAAAAGAGGCACGCCCATCCGTTTCTAACCTTTTGGCGAGCTCTTACCTCTGTAGCCGTGAGAGCAATCTCCATACTCCACTGGCACGACTTTCGACTCAGCAGGCTTGACCCCCGCTTTCTTTACTAACCTACACCAACTCGACCGGCCTTCTACAGGACACTAGGCGGATTGTCTGCAGCATGAACTTTCCAAAAGTTACATCAAAAGACACAAGACATCCGCCTTGGACAAAAGGCAACCATTCTCGCGCCAGTACGACTCCAACATCCACTTTTCCCTCTCCACCTGGTCCGGAACCAAGACCTCGAGCACTCTCTTCATCCTCGGCAGGTCAGCCACGGCAATCATGATCGCACTCCTTCCTCTTGGGCCGTCCTTCAGGAACGGATCAGCACCATGATCCAATAGAGTCCGCACGAACGGTATGACCCATTCCCCTTCTACCTTGAGATACACAGCTCTCATCAGCAGGACTTGAAGCGGTGTGAATCTTTCGTCTTCTTGTGCGGCGCTGTTGAAGACGGCTTGGAAGTTGATTGTTTCGGTAGACTTGGAGGCAACAAGGGTAAATAGGTCAATGTCGTGCCACAGGTTCTGCGGGAGGTGGAGTAAAGTCGTGCTATGGTTTACTGTAAGAATGGTCGGATCAGCTCCTGTAACGCAAGGTAGAATGTTAGCGATAGATACTTCTTGGGACAACCACGTAGAAGTTGTGAATTTTAGGGTGGAAAGCTTACCTGCATCCAACAGAGTTTTCAGCGCACCAGGTGGCCCTATGTGAGAGAGTGGCCCTCTGCTATCCATGTCCCAATCGGAGGTCCGTGAAGCTATCATCATCCATTGGAATGGGTTATATTGCCCGGTAACGGACGCACCTCGCCGGATAAGCAGCTGGATTAATCCCAAAGGAACCGTAGAATCTTCATACAGCGTGTTCGTGTAAGGGCTTGCCCAAAGCCAGCGGTCGCTTGCTTTTTCGCCCCATATAGAAGCACACTCGCATTGGTTGTGAAAGAATGGACGGACAAGAACCTCCATTAAGGTCGGTCTTGTCTCCAATAGCTCCTCTCGTTGATTGAACTCTCGAGAACAAAGATCTGAGCCAATGCTATAGTTAGGCGACACCTCCCATTCGTCCATGATGTAGTTCATTATCGGCACAATGGTTTCCTTTGTTGCCCAAAGATTGGCAATTGCGCTGTGCAGTAAGAACGGGAGGCCGTCTTCCAATGTTGTGATATTCTTCTGATGATAGTCGCACCAAACCGCCTTTACTGCTTCAAGGCTGTTGCTGTGGATTGCCATTGTCATAAATGTGTCTTTCCACTCACTTCGGCTGCAGTTCCGTCTCTTCAGGGCCAATGGCCACGACTGTTCTAAGCCATCAGTAGCATTGTGCGTAGCTGATAAAGGCTTGCATTTCGCAGCCCTTTTCAGCACACAACAAAGGTAGACAAGCCGGTCTGTAAGATCAAAGGATTCATCAAAAGGGGCTTCCCAACTTAGTCCCATTTCATTGCTGCATCTCATACTTTTCTGGGTGACAAGCATAGAACGTGCGATTGCCGAAAGGAAATAAAAGTCTCTGCTACCAGCAATATCCAGCATCCTCTCAAAATCAATGACGAACTTCCATCTTCTGAAAAATCGAATGAGAAATTCATTGAGATGCCTCAGATACCCTCGCGCCTCCCTTGTCCACATACAGAACCTTAAATATCCAGAGTGGATTTCTGTTTTTGCCCGTGCAACTCGTAACTTGTGTCGAAGTTCAACACATGCCTGCCTGAAGATCGTTGGCGAGTAAACGGAATGCACATACCGGTTTGCTTGTGAAAGTTGAGAGAGATCGGAGGCAGAGAGGTGGATACTGACCCTGCAGTGCAACTCATCGGGAATGTCAAGGAAAGAACGTCTCATTGTTGAATCGGCCACGCTCCTACGGATCAGTTGTAACGCGAAGGTTGGAAAGGATGCTAATGACAACAACCTGTGCATCATCGGTTAGCAGCCTTCTAAGAAACTTTCAGAACATAAGTATCGATGTGTCATTTACTTACCTAAGGGCAATCGCCAGTTCCAGTTTGCGTCAATCTCTCATATTTCCTAGCCCCGTGCCCAGTTCAAGCGCAAGTTTAAAGCGTGCTCCGAGCGATTGAGTAGAGAGCGTCGGAAAATACCACGTGCTTTCGATTGCGTATGAGCTCGAGGCTACGTACGTCCGTGGTGAAACACAGTAGAAGTTTAAATGACAGCCGCGGAGGTCGACCGGTCCATCAGTCCTGTACGTCTAGAAGAAGTGAAGTTTCAAAAAGACAATCCCAATGCTACCAAGGGTATATTTGCCCATCCAAGATACCGAGTATCCGCTTAGGGGGTCGCTCAATAAGCTTTGTCGAGATCGTTGGGGGATTGGGCCGTGGTGAGATCAGCAGTAGAATGGAAAAAGGCTGGCAAGATGCATAATATTAACTGTATCAGCAGCGATAAGCTCTAGAAAAACCTGCGTGTACTTACGAAGCGGGGTAGAAGCGTGCTAGACAGGGAAATCTAAACGCGAGCAAAGTGAAGTGGTGGTTTTGTTGATTAGTTTCATGCGTTGGTTGAATGAATGAACGTTTGAATTGAGGTGCGTTATCACCTTACTAAGCAGATGTTCCGCCACACTCCAGTAGAAGGCGTCCAACGAAGTACGATAGCTCTTTGTTACAGCCTCTCTCCCTCAACAGTGCGTATCACGGTTTGTCTCATTTAGAAATCCTTCACACCTTTACTTTTTCTCGAGATTCTCCCCAAACACAAATCTACTTCTACCTACTTAGAGGTGCTACTATTCCCGCGTTATATCGGTTTCGTCCCGCATCCTCCGAGCCAGAAAGCCTTTCAACCCTCTCCTCCCATCCCCTCGACTCTTTCAACCTCTTGTGGGCGGCTCCCTCGACATTCCCCCATCACCAATACATTCGCCTGCCACCTCCAAGAGACTCGGCCGCGCAAAGAGAAGGACTACTTCACCCCAGAGAAGATCAAGCTCAAGCGCAAGAAGTAAGTGGCTCTCCGCTCCAGGGTTCAGGCCTACGCAAAGTCGGTCGGATTCATGAGAACTGGGACCTGTACTGACCGGATTGCTCTTTAAGGACCCACCGAGAACAATCACCCCCATCACTGCCATTCTGATTGTCCGTACCGATGGCCTCAAACGATCAACAGCAAGCATCCGCTGCCTTGGCGAGGTACGCAAGCAGCCAAACAGTCGACACCGATTAGGAAGTTGTGTCCTGCAATCGCTGCCGTACAGTTGGACGCACTTTCAGACTCATAAACCGACCTAGCACCGACTTTCTCACCCACCTACGCCGATACCATTATTACTCTGATGTGACAAGCACTTGTATCCTCCCGCTTGCACGAATCCAGGCCCGTCAGATAGCAAGTGGAATTTCCGCAGTACAAGCTCAACTGGAGATTGAAGAGGAGGATTTGGGCCGGTTCAGACCACAGGGAGATAGTACCATCTCAGCAAGATTGATGCAGATGGGGTATGATGGGAACGGTCCCGACGTAGCACGAGCGCGTGTACTAGACGGTCAACTTGCCGCACCTGTCGCTGCTCCTCTCGCCGCACCTGTCGCTGCTCCTCTCGCCGCACCTGTCGCTGCTCCTCTCGCCGCACCTGTCGCTGCTCCTCTCGCCGCACCTGTCGCTGCTCCTCTCGCCGCACCTGTCGCTGCTCCTCTCGCCGCACCTGTCGCTGCTCCTCTCGCCGCACCTGTCGTTGCTCCTCTCGCCGCACCTGTCGCTGCTCCTCTCGCCGCACCTGTCGTTGCTCCTCTCGCCGCACCTGTCGCTGCTCCTCTCGCCGCACCTGTCGTTGCTCCTCTCGCCGCACCTGTCGCGGCGCGAGAGACCGGGCCGCAAAGGTTCTAATTGCGTACAAAGGCCAAATGGGAGGCCACGGGAGAAGAAAGCCTTAGGGGGCCGTTTGAGCTTGATGCACGGATGGATGCGAGGGATTGAGGAAGCTTGTTGAGTTTAAGGAAGGCGGTGGATGTTGGGGCGCTGGATCTCGCTTGGGTGGCAGTTGATGTCGTTTGTTTGCCTGTATTGAGGTGCCTACTGCCGGAATTTCGTCATGTCTTTTTGTGCTGCCTCTGTGCCTCTGTGGAGTGAGAGTCTGTTTTCTTTTCTCTTCTCTGTTTCGAAAGCGTGGCGGTACCGATAGGGTGGTGAATTCTCTTCTTCTTTTCTCTTGCCCAAGGCGTTCTGTTTTCTCTTTTCTCTTTGGTTTTCGATTTCGTTTGTTTTTGATTTCTTTTGTTCTCATTTCTTTCTGTTTCCTAGTTATGTTTCCTTTCTGCGGGCGTTTGGGTTGACCTTTTTTTTTCTCGTGCTTTTTCTTCTCGTGCTTTTTCTTCTCGTGCTTTTTCTGTTCTGATCTCCACTCTCCGTTTTGTTTTGCTTTTCTTGTACTTGTATTGCTTGCGATGGGATATCGGGTTTAATGGCGGATTAATGCATTTGTTTATGTTTCTGCTATCGACTTCTCCTTCCTCCTTGGTGTTTTAGATACCCACTTGTTTCTGTATAGATAGCTTCTCTCTCGTGCTGATATATATACCCTAGTACAGTTAGAGTCTCCATACATACCAATGCTTTTATATCTCCGCTCCTATATATACTGTGTTCAGGCGGACTCGAGATCTCAGTCTTGATGTTGTTCCATCTTGCAGAAACTCACTTCCGTGCATCCAATGTTGCTTGTTCATCCCCCCGAATGTCTTTGTGATACTCCCAGTGGTACTCGCGTTGACTGGCCTTGTTTTATAGTGTCCGACTTATGGCTACTTGCTCATCTTTCTTCACCATGTGGAGAGACGTGTACGAGACAGCATCGAGTTGTTCTGGGCCATGGGTATGTAGACCTCCATGTATCTTGGCCACGACTCAGCTTTGTACTGCAGCCCTAGCTCCGAATTTCAACTTGTCCAATTTCTTTCCATCCAAGAAATTCCACGCACACCAAGCGACACTCATCATGTTGTCACTTCGAGATCTTGTATCCCAGTGGCAGAAGAACTCGTTATAGAGCACCGAAGTCTTGCACTAAAGGTCACTGAATCGCTTCCGAGCCCGAGCACGCTAATTGGTGTCCTTAAACCACACAAAGTTAGTGGTGAACAAGACCACAATCTTTCAAGTTGGCAGCAATTTCAATTTTGCATTTTGGCAATCAAGTAACGATAAAGATGTCTTTACGGAATCCACACTATCCCCATGAAGCTCACCTCCCAACTTTCCAGCCATTTGTAAGAAAACAACAACGTTGTAACCAGAAGAAGCAAAAAGTCCTATATTTACCTTCTAAAGTTCCCAGTAGTATACTATCGTTATAACCCGCAGCACTATCCCCATAACCAAGTACTTAACCTACTAGAGCAAGAAAGAAGTAACATTAAAAACCAATAACCATATACAAAAAAAGACGAGTATAACATAAAAGAATCATAACCAACACCCATCACCCCTAAAATCCCCTCCTAGACTCCCTATCCCTCCGAATCTCCGCCAACCTCTCCTCCCTCTTCCTCCGTCTCTCCTCCTCCTCCCTATCCAGCATACTCTCCGCCTCACTCTCCTCATTCTTGATCATTGTCCTCCTCTGGGCTGGGGCAGGCGCACTCCCGCTCCCACCGAAACTAAACATACTCCTCTTCTCCGACATCTCCGGAGCCGCAGTATCAGCAGCAACAGCCTCATCGACATCACCAGCGCCCACAAGAGTCCCACCAACCCAACTCCAACACTTCATTGGCTCACCCTGCACCTCCCTCATTCTGGTTCTCACATTCGAGTTGAGCTCGACAGCCTTCCTGACACCTTCCCAGAGCTTCTCGCGGCGTTTGGGGTCAAACTCATGTTGCAAGACCTGGTCACGGAGGTGGACGATGGCGACAAAGTCATCCTTGTAGCGGGCGGGGTCGGCCTCGTTGAGGCGTTTTTGGCGGCAGAGGGAGTTAAGGGCGAACTTGGCGTATTTGGTGACTTGGCGTTTGACTTCGGCCTTTTGAGCTTTGCGGCGGCGATAGTAGAAGGAGATGGAGGTGAGGGCGGCGAGAGGGACAAGGAAGAGCGAAAGGCGGGAGAGGAGGGTGAGGAAGGAGAGGCGGAGGGTGCAGGTGATGGACATGGCGGCGAGGGAGGTGGAGCGGAGATAGAGGGTTGTTGGATCGTGGGGCGTGGTTAGAAGGGTGTGCTTTGAGGGGGGTCTGGTGTGGGTCTAGGTATCAGATAAATATATTTGGAATTGGGGAATATAGGTAGAACTTACTCATGGTTTGGGTCGGCGGGCTTCAGAGCGGTGGGAGAGGTGTTTTCGGCGAGGATCTCGTCACGATGAGAGACATCTTCGAGCGCGTTCCTCCATAATTCGTTGAATTGCTCGTCCGAGAGCTTCGGCTGATGAGAGGTGAGGGTCAGTCTATGAGGCCGGAAATGTGGTATCAACACCAAAGGTCCCAAGAGGCGCCGTGATCCAGTGGATGTCAATTTGGGTGGATGGGATACTTACTGATTTGAGTCGATAAAGCTCGCGCTTGAGGTTGGACTCGGAGATGCCTTCATGTTCGCCTTTGTCGAGTCGGGTGTCTCCACACTTGATGTCGGCAGCCCTCTTGCGGAGAATACGGACGGCTTCATTGCTGAGCACGGCAATACGGCGGAGCTTCTCAGAGTCGGCTTCGCAGGTTGGGGCAAGGGGAATGAGGCCGGCAAGAGAGTACTTGTTGGGGACGAGGACATAGTCATCCTGACACTCGGTCTGGAAGTCGGGCTTGCAAATGGCATGTGGAGGGCAAACTTCGCATCGAGGAAGGTAAAAGTTGCTGGCAGTAATGGGGCCAGTTGGTCCATCTAGTTCACGTTAGCCATGTCTGAACTGGCTTGGAAGAGTCATTACCCATACCATATTGTCCAACCCCGCAATAGCCAACTGCTATCTTTTCTCTTCTCCACCAGATGAAGAAGGCCGAGAGTAATGAGATGAGGAGAAAGCCGAATATTCCCCTTGGCGGTTTTGGAGTCTGTCGTTTCCGTTTGACAACTGGCTTGGGCTTGACCTCAGCACCAGCGTTTGGTGCAAACTCTTCATGTGGCTCAAAGGCTTGGTCGTCTCCCTGGTCGTAGTGATCCTCATCCTCCGACTCTTCTTTCAGTTCCTCCCGCTGAGTAAGTTCCCTGTGCAACTGAGCATTTAGATGGTCCGGCGTACTGGGTGCTGCACTGGATTGGCTGGTGCGAGCCGGTGTCTTGGGCAGCTTATCTTGATATGCGGGCAAAGACATTCGTAGAGGACGGGCAGTAGTAGTACTAGACACTCTTCTCTTATCGGGTGAGATCAACGACCTCCTTCTGACTGACGCGTCTCCAGATGTACTCGAGTGCGCAGGGCTTTGGAATGGATTTTGCTTTGAAAACACCTCATCCTCCGAGTCGTCATCCTCATCGTCTGGGCTGTTGAGCACTGCCGTCAAGCTCTTTCTCGACTTTCTCCTCTGGTCCTGATTCTTTGGCGTAACCCAATCTGGTCTTTCCTCGGTAGTTTGCCGTGGTGGTTGGAGAGCTGGGACCTTATCCGAGATCCTCCTACTACTCTGGGTGACACTTGGGGTTACTCCGTCAGATGGGCGAGTCCTACGAGCCGGTGTCCTGACTGGAGCATCATCCGAAGGGGCAAGCGACCGACGGCTGCTGGTTCTTGGAGCACGTCTGGTGCTTTGTTGTTCGTAATCGGGTTCTTCATCTTCGTCCTCGTAGTCGACGATGCCGCGAGCAGATGGCTGGATTCGCTTCTTTGCGCTTAGCAACCGTTTGCTCTTGGGCGCAATATGGGTTTTGAAGAGATCAACGAGTTCGCTCTTCTTTGCGGAGGCAGGATAGTCGACGTCGTGCTCAACGAGGATGCCTCGCAACTCTGCTACTCGCAGGTTGTTTGGGTCGAAGCCGGGCTGGAGATAAGAGGGAAAGTCGTCCATCGTTGCTGTTTTCGGATGTCGACGACGTGGACGATGGTGTACAAGTGGTTGCAGATAGCCTTATCGGGGTATGTGAGGCTGAGGCTACCGTGCGTTATCGAAATGTGGCTTTTTGGGTAGATGAGGACTCGATGGTTGACGAGACGATGGAGTTCTTGTTTGCTGGTTGGCTTTTCCGTAACCACAACAAAAAGAGAGAGAGTTGTCGGAGATGACGCTTTAAGAATCAGCCACAGCGCTGCTGCGCCACAGCCACACTAACCGCTTAGCACTGTCGATCTTGGCCAAAGCTTGAATTGGGTAAAATATTCCGTCACATCTCTGATAAGATGTAGATAACCCTTCCAAATGCGCAGGAATTCAGGCTCCACCACCGTCCTGGCCCATTAAACTCCGCTCTTCTGAGACGGCCAATCGTGAGTGTGAAATCCCACCATCCGCCAGAAAAACGCAAATCTCCTGAATCATGACTTTGCGAAGAACACAATCATAACAATCGTCAAATCATCAGCCTCAACAACACCCCTTTAATCGAGTTGTCCTCTCTCACCGCCGTCGCTTCCTCAACATCTTCCTTCTTCCGCGGCCAAACGAACCAAAGCGAGAGTCAACGCCACCTTCACAAGCAGAGACGAAAGCCATCACCACCATCATCAGCTCGAACAAGGCAGCGGAAGCTTCCAACAACCTCTCAATACCCTCCCCAAACACCATCTCCGAGGCGGATTACAGCAAACGATGATATTCTCACGACAGGAAATGGCCTGGGAAGATGAGGGAGGAAAGTGCGAGTTGCTGGGACCATTCGGTAGGCGTCAACACTCTCAGGGTCCTCTTCTGCGCCGCTGTTTCTAACCACCATCACCAAAATGTAGCTCTCTTTGTGCAAGGTGCGCTTGGATTACTGGCGCTGTTATCTTTGGTATGGAAGAGATCAAGGGAACATCCCCAACGGCCGTTAAAGATCTGGTGAGTTCTTGCTCAAGTTGCTGTTTGATGGTGATAACGGTCATGATGATGATGTTGTTCTCTCACGCTTCATCCCTTCCTTCCCGTCGGCTACAACGGTCGCAAGTACGCCCAACTGACGATTTTACTCTCCGTAGGTTCTTTGATGCCTCGAAACAAGTCGTCGGCGGCACCATGGTGCACATGGCCAACCTCCTCCTCTCCATGATTTCGTCCGGCGCCTTCAGCGAAGACCCGACTAAGCATCTCGAGGATTCCGATGCGAATCCCTGCAGCTTTTACCTCCTCAACCTCGCCATCGACACCACCATCGGCATTCCAATTCTCATCCTCATCCTCCGCCTGATCAACCACCTCCTCTCCCTTTCCAATGTGCCCTTCCTCACCACGGGAATGACTTCCGGCTACTATGGCCACCCACCGAAATGGACATGGTGGGCCAAGCAGTCGTTCTTTTACTTTACGGGCCTCATGGGTATGAAGGTGGTGGTTTATCTCATCTTTGTGCTCTTCCCCTGGCTCGGTGCCGTTGGAGATTGGCTCCTGAGCTGGACCGACGGAGATCGCCGCCTTCAGGTCTTCTTCGTGATGTTTGTGAGTTCACCCCTCGCCCCCCCTTGCAAGGACCCTGCAAGACAAGTTTCGGAGAAAGCCGAAAGAACCCGACTAACAATCCCCCTAGTTCTTCCCACTCGTCATGAACGCCTTCCAATACTACGTAATCGACTCCTTCATCAAAGCCAAGGACCTCTCCGGTTTCACCGCCATCTCGGACTCCTCCCCGCATTCCTCTCGCCGCAACTCCTTCGACTCCCTCCACTCGGACTCTGACCTTGAAGACTCCCGCCCGCGTGCCTCGCGCCACAACTCGGCCGACCTCCTCAACCCCCGCTCGAAATCCGTCGAGCCAAAGCTCTCAGCCGAAGGCTTGACCCCCCGCGGCTCTGGTGCCGGAACGCCAACCAGCTTCACAAGAAACGTGCCGCTCGTGCGAACTAAGAGTTCAAGGAACCAGAGTGATAGCGAGAGTAGCTCGCCTAGACTGGGGCCAAACGCGAGGAAGCAGTTTGGGCTGGATGAGGATAGTGACGATGAGGAGGGCTGGAAGGCCTGGGAGGCACCAGCTACGAAGACCGGAGCTAGTGGAAGCCGGTAGTCGACTGGCGGGGTAGGCAGATGGGGAAATCTGATCTCCTCTTCTTTCTTCTTCTCATTCGTTTACTGTATTGTACCTTCTTCTTTTTCATGTTTTTCGACCTTTTAAAGCGCTGCACGGTGTTGGTGTTGGGAATGGGAAGGGGGGGATATGTCGTTAGAAATGGCCTAGGTTACAGTCACTAATCGTTACATTGTTATTTTTTGCTGCTCGGTTTCATGTTGCTTTTCTTACGGTCGTTTTTATCTTCATCTTGTTGCTACTGCATGGCGTTGCGTGTTTGGGCGGTGTTGGCCTTTTTACGACGTTTTTGCGGCGAGATCGGCTTTAGTTAAGTACTTTTACCCTTGAATTGTTATGATTGCTTTGATGAGATCTGGACTGGTTTGGGGTCACTACTTCTGTGCTGGGTGAATGTGTTTATGGGGAAACTGGAGAAGTTCTCGGTTGGCCCGCCCGAATCCTCACCTCCGGACACCGACTGAACTACGGAAGCAAAGACGAGCCAATCTTGAGCAAAGCACCAAAAGTTTCTCTCTACGAAATACGGAGGCCCGCGAGCGAGATCCAGTTCTCACGAATATAAATAGAGTCAAGCAACAGGTCGTCTTGCTGCGGAAACGTCGACAAGTCAGCAGACCAAATCAGAAACACTCGAAGTTTCTCTTCCTGTCTTCCATCTTTTCATGCTCGTATGTCTTCATAACCCCTTGAACTCAGCTAACGCCTCTAAAGTCTTCACGAGCATGTACGATATGCATTCTTTCCGACCTCTTGCTCACCCATCTTCTCCAGTCCACTCATGTATGGCCGGTGGAAGCATGCCCGTATTTTGTGCTTCTCCTTACCCTTGCGGTCGGAAGGCTATGGTCTCGAACGATATACGTCGGTTGTGATGGCAAACCTCTGGCAAAGCAGGAAGAGTCATTTGACTGCCAATATTGTTTAGATCGCTTCGAATCTAAGTCTTGAACGCTCCGAGTCACTGGTACTTCACCAACTTGAGATTAGCATCATTCGGACCGATCTAACTGAGAGTTCTGGGGATGAATAAGCTAGTCGGCTCTGCGCCAAAGCTTGTCTTTACCTCCACATTACCTGGCTCGCCAATCGGATGGACTAGCTATCTTCTGGCCATCCCAATCCGTGATTACTTATACACGAAAGTAAACAGTCGCAGGCGGAAGAGTACATGGATGCTTGCTTATCAACCAGTCTCCCTCACACGATTGACGGCTTCCATGGTTAACAGTTAAACAAAGCTCCATGAGCATGATGGCGAGTACCACTTAGTTGTGGCCAATTACACCACTACTGCCTCTTCCGATTGCATTCATTACCAATCATTTCGAGTTCAACTTGAACCTCGGACATGCGGAGGGCATTGACAACGAGAGTTCTTGGTTCAAGATGCCTGGATTCTGCCAGCTTTCCATTCACCCGATTCCTACCAAGTTGCAGACATTCAGGGAGACAGCAGAAGGACAGCACTGAGATGGACTGGGGAAACCTTGGATCAATAGGACCCCAGAATTCCTATATAAACCTCGCCCCTGGCCGCTAGTTTACTCCAGCAAGCATCATCCCAGCAACTCCGAGTCCACGCACAGCATCAACCGCCCCTCCCACGAGACGACCACTCTTTCGAGTCCCTAGATTTCGTTTCTTTTACGATTGGACTTCACGCACTTATCGAGTACGGATAACACAGGACGACACTACACATCCTTCATCCAAATTTCCCGAGAAGTCTAGCAAGATATGGCTTCTCAGGATAATGAGTCCAACCCTCCGCCTAGGCAAAGCAATGCTTTCCGCATTGTCACCCTGCCACCTCCCTCTCAAATCGCTGCGACTAGAGTAGGTGCCACGGCACCACGCTCCAGAGGTGTGTCACGGCGTCAAAGCCAACGTTTCGATCCTATTGCTCGTCGAGCAACATCAGTGCGGAGTGTTGGCTTCGCTGGAACTGGCAGTACGGGTCCGCAAAGACAGATATCAAATGCACCACTCCATTCTGGAAGTGTACTTCCACCACCTGGACATCAGAAACAGCAACAAAACCAAGACCAACATCGGCAGCAATCCTCTGTACCTCTCAGCCTACCTTCGACGAGTCCACATCACGCCCAACAGGGCCAGATTGAACCTTCTCAGGCCCTCGGCTCCGCATCCGTAGGCGTGCCTACTTCTGGCTTACCTCAGCCTACTGTTGCCCAGCAAACGGAAGCAACTGCTTTTGATGCTTCTACTGGGTATCTGCAGCAAGAGCGAGGATGGTTTCATGAAACATTTCGGCTAGTCGGACATCCTGAGCGGCAAAAGAAGAATCCCAAGATCTACGATCACATTGACCCGATGACCGGGGAGCCATGCGCTTTACTGGTATACAAGAATGACTGGACTCAGTTTGCAAGGATTTCCACTACATATGAAGATGGGTCGAGAGATCTTCAGGTTCCTCCCGGGGTGGTAAGGGGGTTCGATGAAGAGCAACTACACGAGCTCACGGACGAATTTCCTTACGTAGCAGGATGCATTCTGAGGCTTCCTGTTCCAAAGCCAGGAGAGAATGGCGAAGACATCTGGAACTTGAGGAATGTTGTCCAGGATCATCCTGACGAAAGTTCTCCCATGTTCAGATATTTAATAATTGACGAAGCCTGGTTTGAGAACTTGCAGACTTATACTTTCCGGCCAATGGCTCCCGCAACAGCAGTAAAGGATGATCTTGGGAAGTTTCCTTACCTTGCGTCGTGGTCGCCGAAGGCACGCAAGTACAATGGGAGCATGTTGAAAGAGAGCTTCATGACGTTCACTGCACCATGGTATGAGCATGATCCATTCACCGCAGATCTTGCAACTACTAGGTTAGAGTGTGATGGCTGTAAAGCCTTAGTGCGAAGAGCATTGGATTTCCAGAGAGACGTACCAGCAGCATCTATGGCGCGAAAGGAGGCCCCGCCCTTCCGTTTTTGCGCGCACTCATTGGATAGACTCAAAGATACGCCGGTATTCGGTAAAGGGCAGGCTGCACTTAGATGCGCGAATTGCACCTGGCCTCCAAATATAACTACTAACAGTGCAGCTTGCAAGTTTGCAAGTGCATAGGTGATGGTTTCTTACTCTCTTAAAGGGATCATGGTGGTGGCATGCGGCTTTCGGTCAGTTTTTCGGTTCTTTCATGTCCTATGGAGCTTTCTCAACAGTCGATCTTTTATTTTATTTGCTTGCGTTTACGAGGCTGGGGCCCGGGTTGAAACTTGGAGGTACATGCCGCTGGTGTACTTGTACAGAGACTTGTTCAATAAACCATGCTTCTGGTCTTCCATTTGTAGCATTTTGTGTACGCGATCAATGTAGATGTAGTACGAGATTGAGGTAGGTAAACACCACTGGCCGGCTGCTTCCTTGTCGGTTGTTACTTAATTCTTCTGTGGAATATTTGTTTCTTTGTTTCCTTTGCGGTATCTTCTGCAGTTTCTTTCGGTAGCTACCTAGGTACTTATTTAAAGCTCAAATGCTTGTCGTCCAAGAATATTTCCCATCTGCTCAAGTGCTGCACAGAAATGAATCGGATGAAATGTTTCTTTTGTGATGCTTTCGAGCTTTCCCAGACGGCAGGTGCCGTCTAACCGGATGATTTATTTTCCGACTGGTCCGAAATGGGCGTGAGAGTGGTCGGTCCTTCCTGAGCAAGAACTGTTACTTTCTCTCATCCGGCAAACGACGCACGACATCGACAGCGGATCAGGAATTGTTGAGGATCCTTCATCATTCCTCCGGAAACACCAAACGCAACTCGCTGTCGGCACAATCACGCAAATCGATCGATAAACTTTGGCAGCTTCTCTCTCACCTATCACCGGCGGTCTCAACCATTTCCCTCGGCCTCCTAAGTCACCACCTTCACAAATCTACAACCTCTTCATCACGGCGCAACGCCAAACCTTCCTAAGCCATGTCTCATCGCGATATCGGCGTCACTGAAGCGTCTCAGCCTACCGAAGCTTCATCTATCATCACTTCTTCAACATACCTGGTACCCGATACTTGAGTTCCGAGACGACAAACTTGGCTCGATATGATGGAACTGCTCAGTAAGTTCACGCACTTGGTTGCTCTCTCGAGCCTTGCTAACGCTCCAGGTTCCGCACTCGATCGCAGGCCACTCTCAGATTGGACAACTACGATGATGGTCACTCGGTCCAGTCAATGCACCACGGTCGGTAGCTCATTCCGAAGCAGAAGTGGAGATTCGGACGGTTTTATCGGAGTGTCGGCATGGTCCACCAAACTTGGCTCCGTTCGGCAACTAACTGGATACAGGGACATGGATGCTTCGCCTACTGGCTCGAGTGCTAGTCGATAGTAGGTTCGCGCCCGTCTTGGATGTCTGTTGGTATGGAAATATCCGATCCAGGTACTGGAAACCTAGCGGGCGGATGGATCAATAGACCATACGACAGTCGGCGGGGGTACGAAGAATCTGGCATACAATCTCAAAAACACCAAGGTGCTGGGTAACTACACCGTCGCCGCATGCACAGCAAAGGAAGTTCTCAAACTTGCGCCCTAAGTTAGCAGGATGTTTTCGACCCGGAGCCGTCTCCACTGTAAGCACGGTTCTTCCGGTGAGCTAGACTTCATGCCGATGCCCCTCAGGAGGCAAATACCAACTCATGTTAGAATCTCTCTCGGTTCGGCTATTTCTTACGACAGAACCTCCTGGGGATAAAAGGCCAGCTTTTTCTCGCCCGCAGTTGAAATTTGAAGATAAAATATCTGAATCATGTTCATCGCCCACTCCGCTCTTCAAGTCCCAGCTGACATTTTAAACTAGAGAAGATGACTACAGATACGGACCTTCTACCTGCACAACCTGCAGTCACGTCCGACCCGGACACTACAACCACCACCGAGGCGGCTTCCGGTGCGGTTTTTGCTACGGGTACAGCATCAGCCACTGACATTGCCGCTGGAACGACCTCTGACGCTCCAAACGCCACGGAACCCGGTGTAGCTCTAGCCGACGGGCCAGCTAACGGATTTGTCGGTTCCCCACCCGAGCTCTACCCCATCCCCACCGAAGCCGAGCTCGCCGCCGCCCGCCACCATCTTGCCTCGCCTCCTACCCCACTGGCCACCCCCTCCGACCTCATCCCAGAGCACCTCCTCCGCACTCTCCCTCAACGCGAGATCGCCAACGTCCTCCGCCTGCACCAATTCCTCCGCCTTCCCCTCCCTACCACCCCTGAGGAGAAGCAAGAGCTCGTCAACCGCTGTCTCAGACGAGGCCGTGTTAACGACGGCTTCGAGGCTCCTTTCATCCCCCAGACAATGAAGCCCACAGAGGCTCAACCAGGCATGGGACACACACAGGCCACTGCCAACATCCCGGCGGTGCCTGCGGAGGTAATGGCGCCGTACAGTGGTCTGGGATGGGGGCTTTCTTACCCAAGCCCGGCCCATTACGTGTTGGAGAGTCCTGCGCCGATGCTTGGCTTTCAGCCTGCGGGAGCGCAGCTCGGTGCATGGTGGAATGGGGCGCCGGTGCAGATGCCAATTGCGCAGAATCCAATGTTTACGCCAAGTAACGCTGGTACAGCTGGCCACTGGCAGGCACAGCAGAACGGCTTTAATGCTGCTGCACCCGAGTTTGTGCCTGGTCAGAACCTTGATGGCAATGGCGTTGATGGGATCGATGGCAATGCCATCGATAGCGTCGATAACGAACGCCCAGTGGAGGAGGGAGCCGAGGGTACCACTCAGGAGGACAAAAAGGAGGGTATCCAAACCAAGGATGGCGCCGATACTTGCATCGTCACTGACGATGCTTCGGTTCATCCTTAAACCCTTTATGGTTGCCAGAACCCACCTCTAGGCCCTGGCCCCTAGAAGCCTGAGGTGTGGTTCACTGCAGACATAATACTTCGTCACCAAAACCCACGGCACCTCGACACAGCCCATGGTGAACCCAAGGACCTTGCGCGAACGTCACCGCGCTGGCCAAGTTCTTCCTCGGCCAAGTTGGCCATTCCACCTTAATACCCCCAGCGTGTCTCTGGGGCAAACGTTATCCGCGAATCCTGGGCGGTACCATTGGGCTGTGTCGGAGGGACAAAAAGGAAAAATCCTATCTGCTCACTTAATATCAGTAACGACGAAAAGGTTATGCTTCTGTCGAATTTGTTTTGAAGTACTTAAAGTATACAGTTTGGTATTTATAAATGGGAAAAAAGTTACTGAATATGCGTTCCACTACCTCCTGCGCCGTGAAATCGCTATCGTGAACCAGCCGAACTGGCCCACGAGTGCACCGTTATATTACACATTACCTCCGCCACCTCCAAGTCCATCCCGGAACTCCTTACAACTTCGGCCTAGCCGGAAACCTCCTACCAAAGACAAACATCATATCCCTCTCCGCCTTCAGATCCCTCGCTATTCTCTCGCCCACCTCACCATCCCTCCCGTCCTCCGTCTCCAAGACCCACCTCCGCGCCCCCCCCCCCCCCCCGTCCTCCGTCGCCAAGACCCACCTCCGCGCCCCCTCCCCCCCCCCAAACTCCCCATCCCTCCTCCCATCAACCACCAAAAGCACTCCGCCCACCACACCTCCCACCCACCCCCCCCCCCCCCCCCCCCCCCCCCCCCCCCCCCCCCCTCCCCCGCCCCCTCCAACTCCTCCCTACCCCAACTCTCCAACCTCCTCTGCACCTCCTCCCACTGCTTCCACGTCTCGAGCTTACACTTCTCCAGCACTTCCCTCGCCTCATTCCTCACACTCGCCGCCGGCGCCCCAGGAATCGGCACGGCGAGGTTACTCTCGACCCAGTCCGCTAAGACCGCTACCCCGGTAGTCCTATGCTTCCCACCCACCAACGCACGGACGAGCTCTTTTGCCGAGCTGCCGTCCTCGTCAGCTGTCAAGGCGTTGACGTCTCTGAGAAGCCGGTCAAGCTGGATCTTGACGGCCTCGTCTTGAACGCCGGCTACGGACGAGACGAGTTCTTGGATGCCTTCTTTTGCGATGCGGGTAGCCATTGCGCGGGCAAGGGGCGTAAGGATCCGAAGCAGTGGCTCTGGTGAGGCGATGAAGAGGCTTGGGTGGGCGTGGTGATGTTCTGGTCCGGCCTCGGCGAGGGAGAGGAGGGATGTGAGGAATAGGGCGAGGTTGGTAAGGGCTCTTGCCTGTGTCGAGATTGTGGCGAGGAGGTGGAGGTGTTGTGGGTTGGTGTGGAGGGGGGTTTGGAGGGAGAGGTGTTTTGTGAGGAGGAGGGTGCGGGAGAGGAGGGAGGTGAGGTGGGTGGTGTGGTGGAGGGAGTGGAGGGTTGTGAGGGCTGCGAGGGTTTGGTGGGCGGTTGCTTCGCGGCCGAGGAGGTGGGCGCGGATGTTGTTGAGTTTTTTGTGGCGCTTTGAGAGGGTTCCGTTGGGTTCGTAGGCTTCGTCGGCGAGTAGATTTGAGTTGGGTCGTTGCAGAGGGGCGTAGAAGGTGGAGAGATTATCGGGGGAGTTTGGGGTGAAGGCGAAGAGGGGGGTAATGTCGGCGGTTTCCATCGAGGGGTTGTAGGAGACGTTGGAGACTTCCCAGGGGCCGAGGAGGGTGTTGCCGGAGGACGAGGGGTTGTATTTGGCGGTTGCTTCGGAGGTGGAGGGGTCAGGGAGTTGGGCGCAGGTCCAAGATTGGGGCGTATCGGGAGAATCGCTACGGGAGGTAAGGTGGCTGAAGGCTTTGGCGAAGGCCTTTCTTCCTGGTACTGCTTGTTGCATGTGGTCTCTCAGTAGTGCTGCTACGGCGTCTGTTGTTGCGAAAGGTACCGTGACAGAAGTCGAGGTGGGCGCAAAGAGAAAGAGTTTGGCGAATTGAGCGACTCGAGAGTAGATGCCGTATTTGGTTTCGTAGCCAGTCGCAATTAACCTATCCCACGAGTTCACTTAGCACTCCATCTCGTCCTTCGGGATTGTGGAGATAGAAGACTTACCCTTCTCGTGTCCCAAACTCTCGTAGCTTTCCCCATCCATCACTCTTTCCATTTCGTTCAACATCCTCCACCCACTCTCCAATCTGCGGCCCCATAACCACCTCTGCAAACTCGACAAGCTCCTTGACAAAAGCTGGATCACTCGCGATAAACGACGGCAAATGGACTAGCTCATTAGCCACAACCTGCCATCCCAATTCCCCTCGAGTGACTTACATTCCAGCGCCCTCCTCAATCCAGCATCCCCACTATACCCATTACCCAGTTTCTCTGGCTCTGCCGCCATGAACACACCCCCAGCAGGAATAAATCTTTTAATCTTCTCCTTTACCGTCTCCACCGCCGTATTAATCACACTCGGCTCAGCCGCTTCCTTCCTCAGCATCGGCGCCGTTTTGTGGTGATTGTGACTGATGCGCCTCGAACTATTTGTTGTCGCCGTCTCAACACTCCCCCTCGTCGCAGCATTCGAGTTGCCACTTTCAACACTCTTTGAGTTCCTGGGATGCGCTGAACTCGTTGCGACCGTGGCGGCTGTCGAGCTGGTTTGTGGATGACGAAGGTCGTTAGGCGTGACGGTGTCGAGCCAGGTGTCGACGGAGGAACGGGTAGTTTGTTGGGTCTGGCGGCGGGAGGGCTCGAGGGAGGGGCCGAGGGGATCGCAGGTGGGTTGGAAGCGGTGGCCTTGTTTCGCCATTGTTGTGGTGATGTAGTAACGGGGTGATGTGGTGGTGGCGGAGGGAAATGTAGGGAGTTTAGGGAGTTGGTGATGTTGATGGAGCTGAAGATCGAAGATGGCTTGGAAGTGTTAGGGTCATGCAGGGGTGCGATGGGCCAGCCAATCGGATGAGGCGGCGGAGGTTAGCGAGGAGGCTAGTGGGTGAGGCTCAAGTTGGCGGCAGGATTGGGAGAGAAGCCTCAGAGAACTCAATGGGTAACTTGTATGCACCAACTTTAGAACCTGTCACCGGCTTCTCGTGTACCAACCGGTACGTTCGCTACAGTACAGTGCGTATATTGCATGGCCCATAGTAGCTCACCCCAAGCGCACAGTCACGCAAGTATCACAGGCCGCAGGTACTATCCAACTGCTGGTTACAGAAAACACACAAGTAGAATTGATTTGCTATTTTTTGAGTCCTTCTTGAGAATGCCCAGGTTTCACATGGCCAGTTCCAACGGGCGCTTGATATACCACTAGCAAATGTAGGCAAGTCCGGCGCTCATAATACAAGTAAGTACTTACTTCATATCCATAACTCTCAATCTCTGCAGAACAATGTAAAATCAATGAAAACCAAGTTTTTGACTCATCCGCACTGATCTTATTCCAAAATACCAACCGGGGTCCTGCCGGACTTTTTGGCAAGGACCCTGGTGTCACGAGGTTAAACCGGGGTAGGTACTGACATACCTGTGTCGCATGCGCTGTACCACGAAAGTATATGCCAAGCCCTGGTAGAACCCAAGCTTTCTTAACACCGTCCTTATCTCGGTCTTAGCTTGTGGTTGCCAAGTCTGGCTCTGGAATGGTGGTAAGTGAGTCTCGAAGGGATGTAAATTTGGAAGTTTGGATATGTGGTTATATGGGTTTTGGTATGTTTTTGCCAGTGGTATGGGTTGTGGTTTGTTAGTGGGGTAGTTTATGGACTTGGGAGGATATCGGATATTATGTTCATAGCCAGGTTAAAAATTACTTAAGTACCTAGGTACTGAAGTATCTACAATTCCTTCGTTTGCAGGTTGAAGTCGAATCTTACTAATTACTTACCCAATTACTGTAAGTAGTAGTACTTAGTAAGAATTACAGTTATGCTGAGAATTTTTCTAAATCGGCAATTAACAGTCGTCTCCCTCATAAACTCGACGGCCACAGATATTACTATCGGAATATGCTAGCGATCAACGTTCAGAACCTAAATAGCTAAAGTGTATATCTTACTGTACTAATGACTGATGGAATAACCTTTAGGTTCTGCTTACAACCGAAAGAGCCAATCAGGCATATCTGCCTCTTCCCTCATGCCGTGGTACACTTTACGGTGCTCACCAGCTGGAAAGTACAAACTAGCTTCTTCCGAATTGTACCACTTCATGTGAGTATCCCAATCATAGTCGCCCAAACTAGATGTATCCCTATACTCATCCGGCTCCTCTCCAGCGAGTACACGAAATGATCCGGACCCGTATGTCATCTTTTGCCCATTTCCCCCGCTTTCATCTGGAACGTAGACCCATCGCATTCCCAAGCATTCCTCCTGCGCCAGTGGCTGATTCTCGGCAGGATCTGATTCAGTCAGGTATCTTTTGCATTCCTGATACCAAAAACACCTCCGAAGAACTTCCACTTCCAGCAATAGCTCCATCCTTTCTTTTGCCCAGCGAACCAAACGGTATGCTTTGCCGTTCTCACCAACCTTTCCATTGCAGTAGCCAAGCAAAAAGGTGCGCCTTGCTACTCGATTCTGAGCCGCTGGTCGCATTTTATTTATCCTTTCCGCATCATTTTCGTCTGGTATGTCAGATGGAAACCTTGTAAACCCTTCCCAGGTTAGGGCCCGTTCAATTGCACGCAAAGCCTCCGAAAACTTATTCTGTGAAAGCGAGTTCCAGCATAAGTACTCGAAACCACGGCGAAAGATAGTGCCCGTTGAGTTGTCGTCATATTCGTTTTGCAGGAATTCATAGCGTTCGATATCCTCACGGCACTTTCGGGCTGCCTCATCTGGGTCATGCAACTGTTTTGTAACAGTATCAAGTACAGCTTGTAGACCGGCTACTTTATGTACCGCTTCTGGAAGCTTCGAGTCCAACTCGCGATTCACACAGTACTTGCAAAACGCTGAAGAAGGCTGTGAAGAATGTGATTGCTCGTGATACCACCTAGAGAATTTGAACGCGTTGTGAGCTTCGTGAGTTTTTACAGCTATTCTCCGTACTTGTTCTCTAGCACAGTATTCCCCTGCATTCCATTGCAACTCGCATCCTTCTGAGTTTGAGATATCCATGATTTGCAAAGAGAGTATCTTAGCTTTGAGAGCAGACAGTTCAGCCATATATTCATAGCCGCTCTTCTTGAAATCGTAGTCAGAGTGACCCCGTCTCCTTTGCATCTCGTATCCCTCCGCTTCAGCACTCTTCCACTCGGCGTGGAGACAGTTGATAATATGTCGAGTATGGTTGAGGGTATCGCTGCTATGATCCCACATGTCGTAAACCAGTATTTTCAGCTTCCTTATAACGGCTGGATAACGGTTTTGGAATAGATAATAGTGGTCTGCTGACGGGGTCTGGTGGTCTGTGATGTCTTCTGTGTCGTCAATTGTCTGCAGTTTTATTGCGTGCTCGCAAAAGATCAGTGCCGAATGGAACCAATGCTGCTTCCGATGATGATTTGCGAGCTGTAGCAAGGCATCACATATTCTACTAACATCGTCGCTTCTGAAGATATGCCTTCTTCCCTGCGTTTGTGAAGTTAAGCTCCAGGCGCTGGGTAGATTCAGCTGTGCTGCTTGGCCTTGCCTCTTTACCCTCCACTTTACCACCTTCCTGAAAAGCACGTCCTGCCAGTGGTCGGTAGCGACTCTGAAATCTCTACTCAGTAGCATCTTGGCTGCTTTGATATTTGCAATATCGGCTTGAATCTCCAGCACAGCATCATCTTCTGCCGGAATCTGAACTCCATTGAGCTCGTCACGTACGATTCTTCTTCTCGCGAGCTCTATCTGGGTTTGCAGGATTGACTCAAGTGAACTGAGAGCTCCTTTACTATCCTTGAAAAAGTAGAAAGTGAGCTTTGCGGCCACCCTTGTATAATAAAGCATACGGGATAAGAATAAGCCGTTGTCTGATGTATAGAGTTCTGTTCTAAACAGAGGTAAAATCCACTCTTCATCTTCCCGATCCCAATTATCTGTTGCTTCTGCGAAGATAGGTATGCACCGAGAAAGGCAAGTGATAGCTTTGTCTTGCATACCAAGGGCTTCATAGAAGTAGACTCCAATCTCTCCGTAAAGTTGTAGATAGTGGCTTAAGCTCTCCCAAGTCCAATAACCCTCAGGATTAGCCGATTGGGTGCTACCTGAGCCAACACAGGTTCCGGATGATTTGTTGAGAGCTCCATTGTTATTCTCATGATTACTGTCATCTGTGTCATCTGAGAAGTAAGTCAGCGCATATTCAGGGTATTCAAAACCCGCTCGACCCGCCTAAATAAGTACTTACCCTTGGATCTGGACTCGGGGCAGAGCTTTTGCACAGTTGCAAGGTCAGTCAATACTATGTCGGAGGGCGAATGGGGTCCTTTGGAAGTCCTTTCAAGAACCTCAAACATGACCTCATATGCACGATGAATCGCAGAATCCCAACCTGCAGCGTTAACAGGCGGTGCGGCGGTTGACTGCAGGACCCTTAGCGCCCGGAGCATTCCTGTGAATCCAATAGCATCAAATTCTCCTGGAATGGCATCTCTTTCTCTAAACCAGTTTGCAACCAAATCCACCCATAACAAAGAAGGCGAGAGTTGATTACTTTTATCGGAGTTGACAGGTCTAAGCCGATTATCAAGTTCATCTTCAGATATCTCCAAAGATTGCTTAATAGCCTCCTTATCAACAGTTTCCCCGCAGCTGACAACAAAATGTCCCAGCAGCTCATCCATAGCATCAATCTCCGAGAATGATAATGCTCTTCGCTTTGGGAGACCCTCCGCCAGCCATTTCAGACCCGTGCGATGGACCATTTCGTCGTGCGTTTCCAGACCGAGGCGCGGCTTGTGCCCATTTAATGCGCACCTACGACACTCGTCAATCAATTCGAACCCTCCTGCTATTCCTGCTCGTATTTTTCTGAAAACACAGAGACCGTGTTGTAGAAGCACTGATATTTTTGAATACCTCCCTTCCTGTTTCACGGCAAAGCCTATTTGGTGGCCAACGCGTTGATAACGAATCGGTTTGAGATTTTCAGGTGTATTGAGCTGTGCCTCAAGCAGTGCTAGATCATAAGTTATACCACTGGAACCGGCACCAGGAGCAAGTACCCGAGACAGCAGTGACATATTCTTATATGCCTCTTCAAGCGGCAAACCCCATCCAGCACCAATAAGCACACGGGCGCACGAGACGTGCTGGATGCCGATATTAGCAGTTACTTCGAACTGCGGGGCAACGTCCACGCCCAGGGAATTCAACAGTCCATGGTATGTCATCAGCAAGGCTGTTGCTGTGATCGAGGAAGAGTACCCAAAGCTGTTTACTTTGTGAAAAGGCTGCATCTTGGGCCATGGTACCTGTACGTCGTGGTTCCAGCTGCGAGCATTGCGGGTTGCGCTGTGTATAATTCCATTCATGCACCGGATGGCTATTATTACTTGAAAAATCCTCAGGTCATCTGAATAAACACAGTAGCGGGTTTCATGTTAGCCTCATCTCTCTTTTGCTAGCATGGCTATATCCATGGGTAATTTAGAAATAGAAAGGAAAGCAACTTGGCTCGGTAATCATAACCTGAGACTTGGAAACAATTCGGGGCGGGGGCGAGGGCTCGGCTACTACTTACTGGCAGGTCGATTATTTGTGTCTGATTTAGTGACATGAGCAAAATCCCATTTGGGTTTCGGGTTTTCCCTCAACCTGAGCTCCCGATACTTTTTGTAAACTGCAAGAAAAAACGCCTGCCATTCCTGCTCGGCCTTGGGGGCATGCTCGTCGAGTTCTGAATTTTCTCCGCGCTCGGTTTCATTCATGAGATTTCCAAGAAACCGCACTACGCCACGCTCCTCGCAATCCTTTGAATGCGAGCTATCGCTTTCTGTCATCTCTTCTGTAAAAGTCATAACGATGTGGTCATAGGCTTCCAGATACTTAGAAAGTGCCACTGCATCTAACCCAGCATCTCGGTAGCAGTGTGCATCGAAGAGAGTATACAAGGCAACTACAGTGTTGCTATTCTCCTCAAATTTCAAGTGATCGTGATCGCTATGGCGCGGAAGGGTATTCTCCTTGAAAGATATAAAAGAGCCCCCAAATGGAGCTTCCAACTTCCAATCTACTCCTTCTGTCATCTCATACATGAGCTGTTCCGCTCTGATAGCTTCGGCGAGATCGAAGTGGCTAGTTGCATCAGTGCCGTACAACAGGGCATTTTCGACGTCGATTAATGCAGACTGTAAAGATTCATGCCCATATATTAGACATAGAAAACGCCGTGCTCTGGTCTCGGCCTTGGTACGCAGTTTGAAATGGCCGATCCGTGCCAAGATTCTCGCTCTTGTAGTGAATTTATGATCATCTCTGTGGAGTGAATAGTCGATTAAGTTGTGATCCGTCAGGTGGTAGCACAAACTGAGAAATTGAAAACCAGTATCATAGTCTCCCAGCTGCATGCGCAAATTGCCCACAGTTTCTGCAAGGCGAACTTCAGATAACTTGCAATCGAAGCAGTCGTCATGTCGCCAGAGCTTGGCTTCGGATTCGACAGTGCGGAATGCACAAAGGAGAACGTTAATTTCCTGGTCGGTACTGCCAGTGAGAGAAAACGGGAACTCGTAATCAATCGGATTGCCGGGCGCAATAGTATAGAAATCATCATCATCCCTACACAGTATGCGCTGCTGGATTTCAAAGGCAGCCTGGTAAAATACCAGAGCGGCCAATTTTCGTGAAGTTGATTGCGAATTCGCCTCAGAAGCAAATAGATTTCCGGCTTTCGTGAGTAGTTTGATAACATAATGATGTAAGCGCGCCTTTCGGGCCTTGTCAGATGCGAACCCGGTACCTGCGCTCTTTGAAAACAATGCCTCGTTGGTATACTCAGAATTTAGGAAGAACTGCATATCTAGGATGTGGTCGTGTGCAGAAGCATAATAGCACCCGTAAGCGCTCTCATAAAGGCCTACACCGTGATAAACCTTGGCTAACTTGGTCGCGCAATTGGTCCTCAAATATCTTGCATTCCAACGATCACCAACGTCAGCACTGGCAATCGGCTCTGGGACAACAGCTGCAACATAATGGTAAAGAAAGCCCGCCATGTTGAAGTTTTTGCAGCGTCGCTCTATGTCTGCTGTCAAGCACTCGGCCCAAAGACTATCCGTATCCATTACAATTTGGTCAGCAAAACCTCTATCACCATCCATGAGCGCCTTATAAAACTGTGCAAGAGGTCGCTTAAAGTACAAGACTGACCAGATGCCTTCCCTATAGAGATAAGAGCTTTTAATGAATCTCTCACTGCTATGCTTCAGTTCAAGAAGCATCTGAGGAATCCACGTCCGCAGAAACCTTAGAAGCATCTTAAGCACGGACTCTTTTTCGTACCGGTAAGCCATTTTGTCATATTCAGCAGGAATGGCCGCTACCACGCTCAGCGACCCGTTCCAGCTGGATAACCAACTTTCATCCATATGTAAATGTGAGAAGGTGCTCCTTTGATACATCAAAGATTCATAAAGAACCATTACGCTCTGTTCCATCATGACCCGCCATGGCCAATGGACGATGCAATCGGTATCAGGTACCGGTTGCCAGTCCGTCCAGTATGCGAATTGCAATTCTCCAATCATGGCGAGTTGTTTCCATATGATTCCTTGAAGAAGATTGCTGTACATGCTAGATATTTTGTCGGCCTCTTCTTCATTCAACATATAATAATGCACCTGAAGCTTCAGAAGGCATACCATCTTGAGCCTCCGAATGTGGCCATGGGATTGGCTGTCATCTGGCGTCACTGGAAGGCATGTTACGCCCTCTTCAATAAAAGCTCGCAATTGATCGAGTTGAGGACACACCATTTCCTTTGCAATTGTGTGTCCACTGGCAGCACCTTTTGTAGCACGCTCGGCTTCAAGTTGAGCGATATGGTAATAGTCCCCCCTTTCGCGAAAGCGAAATTTTTCTTCATGTCCCAAGTCCTCGTAGATGTTCCAGTGGTCCACTTTCTGTTTCGCCAAAGCGTCAAGCAAGTACTCTGCCCAAGCCATTTTCTCGAAGTCGGTCACTGATGACTGGCCCAAAATGAACTCGAAAGCTTCCAATCCTTTCTCCAGATCCGGCGCTTTGATATCCTGATTACAACCACGAATGTTCAAGTAATTAAATCGACCCTCAACGTCCTCCGGATCGACATATGGCAGCAATGCCAGCATTATTTGCGTTCTCGCTAAATCAAGCTCGCAGGCTTGACGCTCGAAGATGCTGGCGGCAGCAAGAAGTAGTTCAGCACCGTTTCTACTTCGAAACTCCATGGTGCAGCGTCCGATTCGTTGATGCCTGTGAAGCTCTACTACTAGCAAAATCTTTTTGTTCATAAAAGGGAACAATCGCATGACCACTTTCGCGAAAATAATCTTATCCGCTGCCGGGCAGTCTGCAAGTTCCGATGGGTTGAATAAATCCGAGCCTAAAACGAGCTGCTCTGCAGACTCCAGGCTCTCGAAGCGCGCCAAAAATGAGGTCCAGGAAGTCTTGACATAGAAGCAAAGTGGCAACGCTCCCTCTAATGCTTCAAGGGCAAGCCTTCGACCCACCTTCCGGAGCTCCTCGTGTTGCCAAACATACTGTCTCATTGAGAAAAGCACGAGGCCATGTAATCTGTAGGTTGCTTCTTTTTCGGAATGTGAATGCTTTTCGGCCAGATGCGAATCTATGAATGCGGACAGGGCTTGATTGAACTTTACGTTGGGCCAATCGGCTCTCTGCTTTGCCTGCACGAGCAGCGTATGTGGTATTCCAGCGCCACCAAGGTAAGCCATGACGCCCAATATTTGGTGCGCTTCTCTGCCATAATTAAGATGTCCAATCCTTTCAAACTGAATATAATACATGTTCAGAATGTTTGCGTTCCCATCCTGGACCTCACATGTCTCCAGCCATGCACGTCGCTCCTTGGGATGCTTTAAGTCCTCAATAAGCTCCTTGACTGACATCTCTGCAAAGCGCAACTGAGTTGCTGCTGGAATTATTCCAATAGGCAGATAATTCATAAATTCCAGAAGTTGAGGTAGCAAATGTCTATCTTCAGGAGTCAGCATCTCATTTTCCGTCTCAGGGCCGCCAGAGCCATTGATTTCAGCGGCATAGACACTCATGAACAGCTCGGTAGCGACCTCTATATCCATTCTCGGAACTTCGATAACTGTGCACTTCAGACATTCTGCGACAGACTTAATAGTCGTCGTGATGAGGAAAAGGCCCCTTTTACTTTGGTCTTTTCTGGGAAGGAAACGTGAAATCGAATCAACCCTATTAGGGAACTTGAAATGGTTCGGATCATCTGCATTATCCAAAACAAGGATCCAATCCATACCTTCGTCCTCAAACCAAATGCGGACCTTGTCGAGGATTGTAAATTCGTCCTCTTTGCGCATATCACCACGCCTGGTATTGGACGAACCTGAGTCGTATGGGTTTTGATCCGTGTCTTTCAAATGTCCTTCGCGGGAAGCTAATTGTAGACAGTCAAAGATGGCCTTGTAATCACGCCTGAAGGACTCTGGATCTTCGCCATTTACCCAGAATACGTGAACTTTATTTCGATCTGGGATTTCTTTGTACAGATAATGAAGAGCGATTCGAGTTTTCCTATCAAGAGTTAGAAGGCATGAATATTTAGAAGCAACAATGGTAGGAAAAAGGCAAGTAGAATCAATCAAACATTCCAACTTACCCTGCGCCTTTCTCCCCGCAGATGGCAGCCCGACGATGGCCGGAAGCCGAAGTACAATCCAACAGTTTATTCACTATGTCGTTGCGGGGGATAAACTGATCGGTTTCAATGCGGTTTACAGACCACTGCGGTGTAATCTCGGTTTCTATGTTTCAGAGTTACATGTTAGCAACATCGAGCTAAAAATAGGCTGGAAGAAACAAGTGACGATGCATTGGAAATGACAAAAGGGACATACTTTGATTTTCTACACTAGTCGGAACCTTGGGTCTCTCTTCCGCCCTTACATTGCTCTGAAGGACAAGTTCCCACACTGAAATCTCAGCCAAACTTCTTATTTTCCCTTCGATTATCCCTATTTCGTCCATGTACGGCTTATGCGTGTGTTCAAATGAGACGGTATTAGGATGTTTTCCTGAAACCAAGTCAGCATTGAAACCAGCATTTAAGGGTATATGCATCGGAGGACAGAAATCCGCAGCGCGAGCCAACCTTTGGTTAGGAATGTCATTGCCTTGATTGCGTAAACGAGTACTGACGCATACAGCATCGGAAGGAGCATTTCGAAATTCCTTGAGGGCATGAGTGGCTCGCCCTTGCCAGGGGTGCGATACGTCATAGTTCTCAAGGGCGCATTGTAATCTCCTACGGCTCTTTCTTTATTCAGAGGCTCAGGTTTCTGGAGCTTTCTATAGATAGCTGAATATCGCTGGCACAGCTCAAGCTTATCAAAGATTGTCTCCATTGCTTTCATAAAAACTCCGAATGCCCTTTTCTTATTTATGCTTGTCTACCAGCACAACTGGTTAGCGATCAATCTACGAAGATAGGGGATACCAATTGCAGCTTTTTGCTTACCTGTGCCAATAACTTTGCCATTCCCCAGATTGCTCCTATTCCATTCGGACTATATGCAGCAAGGACATCCATTACTGGCTGATACCTGTCAAGCCGACCCTGCATCTCGTTAAACTTTGTAAGGTCCACATCCTCGATACCTGTCTTTCCAAGATCTTCTGCAGCCTTTCTTGTAATCTCCAACAAAGCTTCCTGCGAGGAATGGATATCACCAAACACATTCTCAAGATACGTTCTTTCCTCTCCCACGAGCCTCTTTAATGCCAACTCCCTTATGACTTCCCAGGTTGGATCGGCCGAATTCGACTCTGCATCAACTCCGCTTCCTGTGTCAACTCCGCTTCCTGTGTCAACTCCACTTCCTGTGTCAACTCCACTTCCTGCATCAACTCCACTTCCTGTATCAACTCCACTTCCTGTATCCACTCCGCTTCCTGTGTCAACTCCGCTTCCTGTGTCAACTCCGCTTCCAGTGTCAACTCCACTTCCTGTGTCAACTCCACTGCCTGTGTCAACTCCGCTTCCTGTATCAACTCCGCTTGCTGTATCGGTTTCGTTTCCGGCGCCAACTGCGCTTCCTGCACCAACTACACTTCCTGCTTCGCTTGTCGGACCGTCCTCAGCACCCGCTGGCCCTCGGACAGTAAAATTAGATGAGACTGACAAGGTCGAACGTGTAGACGCAGCATAACTGCCTCGCAATGATGCGGTACCGTGATCTGAGCCGATAAGTGTGGCCGATGTCGAGAGGACACTCATCCGAGATGAGCTGGGAGGCGCCTGATGTACGACGATACTTGGAACAGGGCTTGCACACATCTTTGGACTTGCTGCTGAACCTGGGGTATTCGAAATGCCAGTGTTGGCAGAGGTACTTTGGTGAACTATCGAAGTCATTGTTAGCCAGCTCCATACAGCAGTAAAGCGCTGCAGTTTACGCACTGTTTGTTTGCTGCCCAGCTGGTGGATCGCGGCCTTTTTTCTTCTCTTCGCTCCGTAAAGCACTCTTTATCGCACTAATTCCCCATCTTCTCTTCTTTTGCTTCTCATTAGAGGACATCCTGACTGGTAAGTAGGTGAACTGCTCCGCTAGTCGTAGAGGTCCTAGAATCCTTAGTAGGGATGGTCCGTGATTTCCAATCTCGACGTATCAGCACAACGTGTCCAAATAACTAGTGTTCAGGACGGTGCAAACTTGCGAAGGGTGGGGAAATGCTTCTGGTGGGTGGCACTCCTCTCGCAGGCATTCCAGTGTGATGCCAAGGGGCACACCATCTGCAGGATTGCGGCGTCGACCTCCCAGAATGCAACTGACTGGTCAAAGTCAAAGTCAACAAGCTGCACGCGTTGTTGAATCAGGCTATTCTTTTACGCCCGCAATCCGGATAACTGCATGAAAAGAAGCCTGATTGCCTCTGATATGGGCAAATGTAGTATCGCCTTTGACAATCCTGTCGGAATCGTTTCAGCTGTGCGGCACATGACCAGTGTGCGCTCGTAATTGTATGTACAAGTACTTTGTAGTTTTGCAATGGCTATGGTCGGAGACTGCGAAAGCGACTCTCAAATGTTGAATGAAACTGGCATGCTTAACGAAAAATTTCGATTTGATTGAGTAAAAAATGCGCTCGCCTAGGCAGTCAGCATATCGAGCTTTGAGGTCGCAGTTGCGTTTCCGAGTTCCAAGCAGGAGACGTCTCGAAAAATCTGCCATTGAATTGTCATGATGCTGCGTGTCCAGTTCTCGGAAGGAAATCCAATACGTCTATGATTATCGGCAGTATCAACACTGACACATAAACACGGCTCTCGGAGAACGATACCACCTGGCGACGTCTCACGTGAAAAGCTTTGTGCTCACTGTTAAGCCAGCACACTCGTGAGAATTCCATATGCACAAGTCTGAGCGAGCACTCAGCGACTCATCCATTGAAACTTGAAGTCCTTGCGTCCTAATCGTAAACTCTTAACTGGAGGATCCAGAAGGAAATATTCATGGAATGCATGGATCGAATGACCCGATTAATCATATCAGACTCAAGATTTTGTTAAGTATCCACCAGCAACTTTGGACGGTCGCATTGTCTTGAGAAATTCGATATGAAGTACGAAGTACTTTTAAAAGTCATAATTGGTTTCTAAACCGATCATCATGAGGGCCATTGAGATATTCCTAAGGTCCTAAGGTTTGTGCATGGTGATGGTCGACTGTTATGCCAAGGCTGTTATCTTGCTACTAGATTATTAACAGAAAATTAACAATTGGCATGTAAGCAATGAGTGCTTACGGAAGCACCCATGTTAGCATGAAAAGATGGAAAGAACTTTGGTATGAATAAGTACCTGATTAAAAGATTAAGCAGGTAAATAGTTACATAAGTACAAAGTACTGAGTGCCGGTGGGTTAGTTAGATAAAGTTAAGTATTTCAGTTGAATAAGTACTTTATATGTATGGCGAAGTATGGGCAGGCGTAGGAGCGACACCACATTACCGATATGAAAATAAGGCCATCAAAAGCCTATACGACATGCGTTTTATAATACCCCAAATTGCGCCCATCCCATCAGGAGTATATTTCACTACCGATTCCACAACTGAGTTGTACCTTTCTTCAAATCAAGGCTGCTGTATCTGTTTAATGATTTCAACATCCCGCTCAATAAACTTGGCTCCCAAACTGCTTTCCACTTTACTCTTAATTACTACTAACGTACTTATCTCTCGAAGACCTAACACTTTATAGATTCGGATTCGCAAAATAAACCCGCTCCTCTTGATCTAGGTAAGGGGTAGCTATATCCTTTATTTTTTGCCAGAATTAAAACATCTGCCTTTTTGCATTTCTTTCTGGATCATGGAAAACTTGGCTTCGCGCCCTTGCTGTCAACCTCCAACGACAGCGAAATAATAAAGATCAGATCCTTAACTACCACGCTTCTCCTAGGTACAAAACTATATTAATTTCCCCGTCGAGGAAATCCTTCCTGTGTGGAGATGTGGGGAGAAAAGGTGGTCTTGCTCTTCCAACCGCTTCAGACTGGTGAATGCCAAGCTGCAGCATTGCGGCGTTGCTTGATGGACTTTCCCTTTGCCCAATGGCAAGCATCAGTTATGCAAAGATCCGCCCCATTCACACGAAAGGCGCATCCTGCAGACGCTTGTTATGCCACACTCCGCAGGTGTTTGACCATAGCCGATGTCGTAAAAGTCGAGGGAGAATATCTCTGATCTTCTAAATATCTGTTAGGATTGGAATGAAACTGCTCGAGCTTTGATTCTCAGGAAGAACTTTGAAGCAATCACGCTGCCAAAGACAACAGCGAAAGGGCGAAGTTGGTTGACTTTCCACCCCTGGTTGTCTGTAAAAAGAGCGTAGCTGGTGAAGAATCCCTTGACCAAAGGAATTCAGGTATGCGAGCTTTTCTTGCAATAATCATGGTGATTGCTGATGGGAACCAGCTTCTCAAAGGCAGCATGTAAAGTACTAGACCTCGCTTTCCAACAACCCTCCGAGACCCCGCATGAGCGGGATTTGCCGAAAGCACTTACTAAGCGCGAATCCGTGTGCCAAGCTCTCGTAACTGATTTTTAGTAGAGTTTTAAGGAAATATTAGCCAAGACACCACAATTATCGCCTCCTCTGTCCTCGAGGCGTGATGCTCATCTGGCCTGAGTCGCGAGTATTTATTATTGAAGTTTATGTTCCAGTCCAATGAGATCCTGTATATTCAAGCTCAGGGGAAGTGCATGATATGTTTCGCAATTGCTCATACTGATCGCTTATTTTAATCTACCTGCACTGCTGAACAGTAATCTGGCCCTTTCTTTTTGCAGACAGCATGTAAATGTATATCGTTCAAATATCGAAATGTTGGAACGACACGTTTACTGACAAAATAGGAGCTGCAGTTCGAGATGCTTGGTACAATGTACTGGATTGGTGGGAGTCTGTATTTCGACGATCCAATCTTTGCGCTAACCAGATTCGTCAACGACTCCACAAAATCGTGCTTCCCTTGCATCGTGATGTCGTCAGATTTCCTAACACCATTGGTTTCTATTATTGCATAAGAGGACGTTGTAGAAAAGAATACTTGGTCTACTCTAAAAATATTATCGTGCCTTTCATACAACCATTATGGTATGCAATATTCGATTGCTACTCTATTGCATCTTTCACAGATCCGAAGCCTCAAGCTTGCAACATCCTGAGTTGCGATCGGAATGCGACAGGCGAAAATAAGCGAATCTACCAACTCTCCGACCTGCCTAACTTTCGCTCACCCCTGAATCCGATCAAGCTTGCGATGTTCGGAGGTACAGCACAACTTGTAGGATAATTCGAACACGGAGCGATTTCTAGAATTGGTGTAACGCGAAAAGGAATCGCGCAGATTTCTTAACGGCAGCTACTTGTCGCACTCAGTACCTGATGTCTACAACCTCTGGAGAGATGAAATGAGGATTACACAATAAAATAAATAGATATGGAAAAAGTGGTAAACAGGTTGGGAAGGTAACACTCGTATCAGCTCAGGAGATTCCTTTGGCGGCTATCAACAAGCAAAGTTCTGTCTATAGGAGGAATAGCACGTCGCTGGATTTGCAAAAGGGCAGATTCAGTTTCGGAATGAGGTGCACAATACAGTGTTTGACCAAGTCGCCCGCCTTGCAGAAAACAATATCGCATCAGAAGGTTATGCCGTGTGTTGGAGTACATACCGGTCTGTATTGCAAGGTCCCTCTGCTTAGATCGACTTCGAACTTCGTACTCCCTTGATATGATGCTGGAGCCCACGATTATGCCCAGCGTTCCTCACGCTTCCTCGAGCTAAAGACCTCGTTTCAAACACAGCAAAGAGCTACCATGTTAAGTACATAGCATGGGCGAGGGATTGTGAAGGTGGATGATGACCGAATCGAGCAACTCCATGCGACCAAGCGTGATCCGAAACGGTCGTACCCAGAGTGGGCAACATCAAGTGTAACATTCCAACGACGTCAATAATCATGATGGACACTCATCTGCTCCGCGATACCCATTTACAGCTCCATTCCTGACCATAATAGCGATCGGTCCGGTGCGTGCGAGAGGCCAATGGTAAGGAGCCTGGCTTCTGTAACCTTTGTCTTTGGTCTACGAAACAATTCTTCACCAGCTGTATTGACGCTTCACGGTCGCGTCGGGCTTGAAAGCTTCGTTGCGGAGATATAGAGAGTCGTGTTGAAATAACAAGGTTGGAAAGGTGCCCGGTGGAGAGCTATCTGGTGGGGATCGGGCGTTGCCTGGTAGGGAATTGTCTGATGCTGAGCTGCTTCACCAGTTAGTTTTGAGGCCCAGATAGATCCATGGAGCTTGAGCTGACATTTGCGCAGAACTGTCGGATTTGTTTGACTTGGACAAGGACAACCTGAGGTTGCAAGCAAAGCGGAACAGATAGAAGACGTCTTGATGCCTGGTAGAAGAGGGGGGAGCTTTGTGGAATTCCGGGTGGTTTGGGACAGAAAGTGTTAAAATGGTTGGGGTGTTAATCTCAGAAGAGTTGAGATTGGAGAGAAAGACGAATGCGGAAGGTTGTTCAAATTTTCTGAACCTGAAAGAATATTCCACTCCCTTCGCCCATCTTCTGCAGCCAACATCAGTCTCCCAATCTGCAACCTCTTCAGACCAAACCGATAATCACAAAATCGAAAATCAGCATAGCTGGATATTGCCGCCGTTCAACTCACGACTGCCCTCTCACCAAATCTCGTTGAGCTCTCCCACTTCCAAGTTTCATGCCAAATGGCGGACCCATACTATGTCCTCAGTTCGCAGGACATGACTCGTCTTCTCACCTTACCGGGGTTTGCAGACGAGGTCAGACAACGGCTCAACCCCCTCGTCCGACGACTATCACAGCGGCTACCACCAACACATCCAGGTTATGCATTTCAAGAAAGTGCCACTCCGATCCTCAAGGGTCTGATCTGCAGTGGGAAAGTCGAGATCGATGCCATTCTTGTCTTTCGTCCAAATATTCCTCCTCTCCTATTTCGTCAATCTTGGGATGTTCTCTTCTGCTCACTAGACGATTGTCTGCTAGAAGACGAACACCTCGATGTCGCAGAAACTCTTCGAACCATCAAGAGCTTGGTTCTTGCCATCTCAGCTACCTGCCGCATCGAGAAACCAACCAAGCAACTTGCAGAAGGGTATTACGAGTCGCCGCTCGTCGAATGGCTAAGGATTCCCAAACTTATTTGCTTGCAAACACTCTCCCGATATGGTGCCTTCGTGGCGAGATCTGCAGGAATTACAGTATCTCCCAGCCTACGCCCAAGAAGAGGTCTGAAGGACAAGAATGGGAAGCCTATACCGCCAGGGCCAGAGGATCCGACATTAATAAAAGCTCACACAGCTCTTTATGGACAGGCCTACCCACAACTAGAATTCATGACGGAATTACCCAATGCTGGTATGTGCGCCGAATGGCAGCCGGAGGCATTGCATCTTTGGCGCATTCAGCAATGTGCGAGGATCCCCATCATCGTTGCCGACAAATCGTCTTTCTTCAAATCCTTCAACTCCTTCCACAACCCATCAGTAAGGGGCGACGGGCGAACAGGTTTACAGGCGGGATTCACAATTTCTTCGACGGCTATTTGGTTGCGAAGAAACGGCTTTGGGGAAAGGAAGGAGGCTGTCGAGCCAATGGAATACAGAGACATTTTCAAGCCTGGCTGCGCCAAAAGATCACAGATCATCCATCAATGGAAAATGTTTTCCGATCTTGAAGCTTGTGGATGTGCTCTTGTGGAAGTGTCATCCCAACAGTAGCTTTGTGCTCCTACGCTATCGCTTGTAATTTGTTCATCATTGTCACAGCGCTTGCGCTTGAAGAGGTATATCCGCTTGTTCAATTTGTTTTCAGTCCTTCGACAATATTCTGACAAATCATACAGGTAAACCTCAGGCTGGTTTCTGCGAGGATACAGGTAAGCAGGAGTAGCTTGCGTTCGTCACGGCTGGAAACGTACCAATCTCCATGGTATTCCACGTATTCCTTCGCACAAAATTATTCCGGATATTTGTTTTCCGCTAAGAGGTACTATTATCGCGCTTGCTCCCACCACCACCACCACGGCGTTGATCGCCCTTCTTTGCTTTCCGCTTTCGCCTTGCCCTATATTACCGATTACAATCTTTTCCGATGCCTCCTTCTTCTACAACCCATTCTTCCGAAAAGCATCGAATGAGCATTGCATTGCAAGTTTGCATCAATGCTGGCGCGACATCCAAGAAGCTCACCGAGTTTCTTCACCTCAAACCATTACCATCCGACAAACTCTTTCAGATCAAAGAAATTTTCACTAGAATAACCGGTTTCCAGGCCACAGATCAAGCCTTGCAAACTTACAACGGGAAGTTGCTAGCCGACGACAACAATACGCTCTCGGAATGTGGCATTCTTTCCGGTGACACTCTTGTTGTGGTACTGAAAGACGCTGGAACTCAATCAGTCTCGATGCGATGTCTGAGAGCTGATTTCGAGAATGCAGTAGCAAGCACAACCGCAACGTCACAGACATTGGATTCCTTCCATATCACCCATGCCAACGCCGTTGCTTTCGATCAAATGCTGGCTGAGCTTCCGACCTGCATCAAAGACTACATGACAGCTTGGAACCAACAACGTCAGCTTCCTCAGCATCCATCCCACCTCGTCTTCAAAGACAGACATGGAGTTCAGACCACAATACTCCACAATGTTCTGGATTTGCTCGAACTGAAGAAAGGCGACCAAGGTCGGTACCAAGTTGAAGTTCGCCTCAACCACCTCGACGTCTCCGATTCTCACCACGCTGAGTCTGAATCTCGTTACCTGATGCGTGATGGGCGTGGGTATGCCACTCTTGTTGGTGTTCCTCTCAACTTGCAATTCGACAGAAACGTTTGGTACACCATCACGGGTGATGCAAATGTTATCACGACTGGATGCTTCGCTGGTACCCTCAGATTTGTTTCAGCAGAGCGCGATACGAGAGACATTGGGTTGGCAGGAAGGAACAAAGGAAAGCTGGAACTGGTTGAGTTTGACAAGCATCTATGCCAGACTTGCGGTGCCGATCATGATGAAGAGCTATGCGAGGAAGTTGACCCAAGAGTGCTGGAATGTTATGATTGCGGTGAGGTCGGGCATTTGTGGCACACCTGCCCGTATGCTGTGGCGCCATCAGGAGCTCGGCCTAGTCATTTCAATCCGGAGCTTGATTTGGCGAAATGGACGGAATTTGTTGGCATTGGGCATGGGCTGTTAAAGGAGGAGGACAATATCTTCTTGGGTGATCAAAAGTCAGACAGTCATCGTCGTGGCCGTGGATGAAGTGCTTTTCTTTGGTGATTCGTCATTGAGTAGTATCTCTGATTCTCTCTATGATGGTGTCGGTCTTTCTTTCATCTTTGCAAATTTGTTTATCTTCTCCGATGGAACATGCTTGTTTCTGGTAGGACTACACCATCAATTTTTGTTCACAGTCGATTTCATATGTGCATGCTATTGCGCTCCGATCGTTTGTTTCTATTCTTCTACTGTCTTATTCTTCCTCACTTCATTTTCTTTTCTCTGCCATGTCTTCCGTGCTTTGTATACCATCGCATTGCTGCTCTCATGCCGCATCGTCTTTATAATTTGTAATTTGTAATATCTCGATCGTTCATTTTAGGCCTCGTCTCTACTATATGATCAGGTGATTGGCATATGTTTGCTTTCTTTTCTTCATCGGCCAGTGAAACTGTTCTGATATTACCGAAGACAGAGGCACTGCATGCATTTCGAGTTTTGCAAAGGCATAATGTCCTCTTTCTTCCCCGATGTCCTCAAGGCTATGCTCTGAGTGGTGTCTTCTTTCAAGTACTTAGTATGAACTTGATTCAACCATGATGCAGGCAATCATTCCTACTACTGCGGTGCCGTTTGATGTATCTTTATTATTGTTCGTGGTTGTTGTTCACCTGCAGAGTTCCATATTTTCATCCTTTCTTATCTGATCATCATACGAGCAGCCTATCATTCATGTGTCTCCTTCCGTCTTCATCTGCTTCCCCTACAGTTTTAGGCATATCCATGATTTTCGCAAGCTTAGCAGACTTTGGGCCTTCCACTTCCTCCTTCCCAAGCGGTTCTGGTATATCCCTTCGCTTTTTGGCCGTTTGAACATCCCAGAAACAACACAGCCGCGTCATTAACAATCCCCAACATTCGTTTCGCACACCACTTGCTCAAAACCCAACAAGATGCCTCGCATCATTAGCAACTATTTTGGCTACACTTCCGTACGAAACAACCCGCCTCTCTCAGAATAGTGTGCAGAACATCACCGACACTATTCCACCCGCCTGCGCCTGCCGACGTCCCTTCGCCGCAAGTCTCCTCCGAAGTAGGATTCATCTCTCCTTCTTGTTGAATGCTGCTGGGCTTTACTGACATGACGTTTTACAGCATCCAACGTCGGAGCAGACATCCCATCCTCCAATAGAAGTCCCTTCCGTTCCCTCCAGCACAGTTTCAGACGCTCACCCTCCAACAGCCCCCCTCCAACACAGTTTCAGACGCTCACCCTCCAACAGACGTCCCCTCCGTTCCCTCCAACACAGTTTCGGCATCTCCCGATACCCCCTACACCATCATCTCTCACATCCACTTAGGCCGTTCCGATCCTCCAATCTCAAATCGCCCTCCCGTCCACGACCCCCTCAGACCCTCCACCAACACTCCTGCCTCCTCTACAGCAATTCCTCGCCCAATCATATCTCTCTCTGGCCTTGCTACTTTCATTGCACACCATCTACCTTTGCCTCAATTCCACTGGCTTTTTTCTCGTTTCTTTGCGTTTGTTCGGCTGGTCTGACGGGTATTGGATAACATGGTGTTGCTGATACAACTTTGGAACTTGTTATCAAGTGGACTGGAATCAGGCTCTCATGTTGGACATGTATGCTGAGCCAGAGTTACTGGAGAGCTCGAGGCATTTGTTGCTGGGTGCTATTGAGAGTGTATGGTTTTGTTTGTGGGCGTTACGATTGTGAGTGTGGTGGTTTGGAGTAACGTAATGGCCGGATTCTTGGATATTCGTTAGGATAGAGAGGATAATACATGGGATTTGTTGAGCTGATGATCAAGCTTCGTCCGTGATTCTATTGTCTTCATGTGAAAGTAAATCAAAGCTAGACTGGCAAGCGACGAATTCTGTGAGTTGTGCTGCTGTGCACATGTGTTGTACTGTTGTCGGTGATATGGTACGATGCTGGCGAAGACCTGAGGTAAGTGATGTGCAAATAGACGCTTACCATTGCTTGCACTGGCTTAAAGATGTGTAAATTTTGCCTCGAGCTCTTTTGACGCTTTGGTAGAATCACATGGAGACAGGACAGAGAAAAAACGACAAACTGTAGTATGTGGTGGAAACTTTTCGTATTTCAATCCGTCTCAACACCGGGTCCCTTCGCCAGCTAAAAGAGAACCCACTCCATCAAGCCAATAACTTCAACCAGACGCTTCATTCCGTCAACAAAGGTAGAGATGGCGAAAAGGAAATTGCCGGCGGCTTGGACGAAGCTATAAATATTGGCAAAAGAGTAAAGTTCCTTTGCCGGCTCGTCCTCGTCCGTCCTCTTGTTGTAACGAATCCACAGTCTAGCGACAGCCACAAGGACACCGATCCCTCCCATAGTCCCCAAAATCCTCTCTACAAGAGTGGTAGTGGGTTGGAGGGGAAGAATCTTTAAAATCGAATGTTAGTGCTTGTCGCCAACCGAGGTCCACAGTAAGCAGAGAAACATACAGGCATTCCTTCGAGAGTTACTGCTACTTCGGGCTTTTCGTAGTTGTGGTATCCGGCCAACGCGAGAATCCAGACGACCAATGCGCCATGGGCGGCTTCGGCCTTGGAGACTCCTGGGGCGCGAAGAAAAGACATTGGGCTGTCGCAGAGTTAGTCTGAGGCACGTCTGGTAATAATATGGTTGAGGGATGACGAACCTGAAGGTTGGATAGTAGGTAGGATCGGCAAAGACAGTGGGGGTAGTGAGCGTGGGGGGGTGGCGAATGTGTGGGTAAAGAAAGTGGTGATTGAGCGTCGGTGAGTAATGATATTGGTGGTGGAACAAACGAAAGTGGGTGGTTGAAGGGAGGTAAAAGGTATCCTTCTCTGGCGGAAACTGTGGGTTGTGCTGGTGAAAGGGAGTGGAGAGTGGTTAAGAAGACACCTGAGAGAAAATGCCTCACGTGTGATCGATCAATTCATAAGTTGCAATCCAACAAAATGCCTCTTTCCATTTTAGAGAATACTGACCGCAGTGTCATACTTCTCCTTCCAGCATTACCTAGCAACCTGCACCTTCTCATTTTCCTCCCAAAACTTCGGTTTCGAAATCCCTCCGCTTTAACAAAGACCAATACCACCGCTGCAGATTTCGAGCCATCAGGTCCTATCGACCCAATCTCCAAGATCCGAACAACAACCCACTGAAACCGATACCTATGAACAAAACAAGGTACAATCTGCAGCAATAAGTAGAGTAGTCTTTGGCTTATAATTTACGCTTCAGACTCATACATAGCAACCAGCTCTGGTATCGGACCTCTCATTATACCGCATACACTTAACTTCATCAAGATCCATTCTCCAATTCTTCTTGCATATTCTGGCGTATCTGGATCAAACTCGGCTATTGGAATTGCCGGTGGTTCGATCGGACTTTGCGAGTGTAGTACGGGGAGGTCGGTAGTGTTCCATGACGATATCCTTGAACGCCGTGATGAACCTTCCATCCAATCAATGACTTGAGAAGAGCTTTGATCCGGTTCATCTATCAAAGCAACGGCAGTGGTAGGGTCCCGGAAGTTGTAGTCGCTGGACGATGCCATTCGACGACGACGAAAATAATCGCGCTTCCGACGGGACTCGGGTGACCACCACGAAGTTGGATTGGCAGCCATCTGCACATCCCTCTTCTGTATCACTCCAGAACCTAATGCATTTCTCCACAGTTGCCCTCCAAACCCGGCGTATCCTATCCCGATCAGCCGTCCTCCTCCGAATCCATTAATGTTGTGATCATCCCACGCCATGAGTATGTCTCGTAGTGCCTTGACCACCGCTTTAAACGAGTAGCTAGAATATGACACTGAGCAGCCGAGAGGATCATCACTGGTCGTCTCCATGTGATAGATCTTGTACAAGGGAGTTGGCTTGCGTTTGACGTCGGAAGAGACATCCTCAGGAGTTGCTGGCGTCGGCGCAGACCAGAATGGAAATGTCAACCATTCCCACCACGACAAAGGCTTTTCCGAATCGTCGAAAGAAGAGTCTATCAAATCAAGACCGCCCGTGTCATTAGAGGCCATCATTGCTTCCCTCAATGCTGCCTTCTCGGCGGCTTTTTGGGCAGCTTCTGCAGCCGCCTCCTTTGCTGCCTTGTTGGCGAGCGCCCGCTTCAGCTCCAACTTTCCTTCATAGATCTTCCTCTTTGCCTCGACGACTTCTGGTGGATTGGCCCGAACAAACTCCATCATCCTTTCGTAATCTCCAAAGTTCCTCCCACCCTCTAGTTGTGATATGACGTACTCGAGAGTCCGGTTCACCTCGATGGATCGCGTGCACTGCGTGACAATGAAGGAAACATATTCTGACCCGAATTTGAAGTTCGAGATGCTTCCGTAGCCTGCAGCAACACAGGAGAGCTGTGAGACGGAAAGTATCGTAAATGCAAGAAACAGTTGGAATGGCAAGCGTAAGAGGAGTTCGTTTGGTTTCATTGTGGCCTCGGAATGCGTGAGTGTCAAGTACTGGGAAGTGCCAGACTAGATGGATTAGCTTTTGATGCTCACGTTGTGAAGGAATGGTCTTCGTGAGGACCTTCTTTGGAGAGATGTGCCTTCCAGGTTTGCCCCAAGATCGATTGCTTAATGGTTGCTAGATAGAAGACACGTTTTGTGCATGCAGTACCCGGAGATACATGGTGGAGGATGCTGAAATGGTCCATGCTAGCGTTGATCCGAGCGATTCTTTGCATAGACCGGTTGTATTTGCATACGAAAGGCATTGAAAACGAGTTAAGGTCAAGAAGCGAGTGCTTGATCTATCGAGAATAGCCATGAGACTTCGAGCTCCTAGGACGGGCCAGTGATATCATAACAGCAGCGCTCGAGAGTGACGTCCACAAGTTGTTGCATTTTTCTTTGAGGAAGTCTGTGCATCTTGGTTAGACAGAAAAGCATCGCATTGTGTCGCGATGGTGTTTCATGCAAGGTCAATGGCTTTGCTATGCTATAGCTATGTTGACTCGTCACCCTCGGCCCTCGAGCGTTCTGACAGCTTTCGGTTGGCGAGGCTTTTCACGTGCGGCGCATCAGCCACAGCATCAGCCACAGGCTCCGAGCTTCCTACTTGCTCTTTCTTCGAACATCGTGGACTGTTCTGAATTCCAGCGACACCAACCGCAAAACGAACCACTCGAGGCTCAAAATTTTGCTGGACTTTTTTTCATCAGACCTTTGATCTTTATAAACCTTTCGGTGCCTAGCAAGCCAACATCTTTCTCGAAAACTCCGGTCAAACTCGATACCTAACTGCGACCTCTTCCACCACCAAACACCAAACACTTACTCCAACCCAGCGTTGGACAGCAGCAGATGACGTCTGCCTCTCTGAGTACGAATCATGTCGGAATCTACTTAGCTCGCAAAACGACACCTTTCCGTCCACACAACCGACCTCAGGGAATAGTCCTGATCACAACCCTTTCGCCAACTGTCGACCCGTCACTCTAAGAAAGCAGATGCAGTCTCATGGTCTCAGTGAAGGCGAGAGTATGAGAAGGGCAGACGACGGGCCACCAGTATTCGCCATCAAGACAGCTTATGATCGAGCCTGGGAGAAACTCGACAACCCGCACCTGCTCCTGCCAATTTTTGTCAGGCTCTACAAGAACGTCTCCAAGGAAGTTAACGGAGCACACTTTCTGCACATCTATGAGCTCGCACAGGAGTTGGAAGAAAAGGGAATTTCTGGCGTTGGAATCAACAGGGATGCTAGCAACATGCGTGGTGGAAGCGTTCGCTATAATGCGGTGTTTCCTCAGACAACCTTGGACCAAATCAAAGAGCTTCCGGAGGTATGCTTTCGTTACCCTCTTCATTTTCCCTTGGTTCTAACGAAAGATATAGGTGGAAAGTTGCTATGCTCTCAACCGTGTTCCAACACTTGTTCGGTGTATCTAGAAGCAGTTCTCTTGCACTGTTCTCAGCAGAGTGGCTTGGGGTGTCGATGCTTTGTTGTCATGGTGGATGATTTGATGGATGCCGAAAGCCAAGTATGCCTTCCAAAACCTCTTTATACTGCTGCAGGAACTGACTTGGTCATAGGAGTTCAAAACCAATGCTCGATTGACCAAAGATGGGATGTTTAGCGATTGGTCACTCCAACCTGTTGGACTCGTACTCAGGATTAATAAATCAACTTGGAACTGGTCGCATATCTCGTGGTACTTCTACATAGCATCAAATATCTTCGATCGTCCGCCTCCTCAAATGAGCAATCCCGAAAAGACCGACCCAAGAACAACAGCAAGAACAACAGAAGTTCCCCATTTGCCGCCCATCCTCATTCCAGAAGCAGCACTTCCGTCATCCTCCTTCTTTGCCGCTTCTCCCGACTTCTCAGCACTATCCTTGTCCGTTTCCTCAGATGCTCCACCGGCAGATTCCTCAGAATCATCAGCATCGTCACTGCCCGTCTTGTCATCTGCCTTGGCCTTGTCGATGACGGTCTTATCGGAGCCGGAGTCTGAACCCTTTGAAGCCTCAGTGAGGCCAAAGCCAGCACAAACCTCCTCGTACATATCCGTATAGAGCTGCTCAAAGTACTTCTTGTTGGCCGCCTCGTTCTTTTTGGAGTCCTTGCAGCCCGTCGCCAAGCATTCGAGCGACATGGTGTAGAAGGACTCGTCGATGAAGCTGTTGCAGAGCTTAACGCAATGCTTCTTCTCTTGGAAAAATCTGAGGTTCTCGTCATTGGTGGCGGTCCATTCATCGTAGGTACGGCCTCCAAGCGTACAGTCTACGACCAGTTTTTCGACGTTGGGGCAGGCCATACGTTCCTCGCCTTCCTCGTACTCGGTAGTGAAGACACTTTCGCCCTCGCAAATGATCTCGGGCATGTCGTTGGTGTCGAGGTCGTTCTGGCGTTTGATGTGGTGGATTGGGATAGAGAAAAACGGGGCTGGGGCGCGAGCGGCCAGGATAGGGGCTGAGCGGAGCGACATGGTTGAGTTTGCTTGAACGAGTGGATTCGAGATCTAGAGCTGTTAATCAAGAGGTTACCTGACCTGCAACGGAGGCGCCTTACAATGTAGCTAGTTGTGGTATGTACCTAGGTACTTAGTAGGTAAATGAATGTGGGCTGAGAAGGTCGAAAAGAGTGTATTTCAGCAACGATGTGAATGAAGAGAAAGGAAGAGCAAGGCTTCAGGGGATCGCGATGCTTTACTTTGTAGAGCACATCCGTCCGTCAGCACGAACCTCTTATCGCCGCATCACTGTCGCGCTGTGGTGTTGTGCCTAAATGCCATGATCGAGTGTGCAGCATCTCATTTCCCAGAGTCTGTTGTGCTTCGGTCGATACCGCAAGGCCGCGGCGCGCCACCAGTATGATAATTTCCCGAGCGCAAAAAGAAAGCTTGAATATCCACACAGAGCTTCAGGGCGGATAAGCTTACATCCGTGCTTAACCATGCTTTTGGTGGCATGAAACCTTTACTCCTCAAGAAAATGGAAGTGATTGAGAGACCCCAATGGTATGGGGTCTGGATTTGACAGCGTTGGATATGGCGATAGGTTCGGCCTTCTCCGATAAGGCTCGGGTTAAGCGAAGACTGCTGAGATCGATCTCGAGATCTTTTGAGAACCAATTGCTCGTGGAGATCTACAATACGATCGATGATGCAGGTGTCAAATTTCTCGCTTATATAGTCAGCCAGAATTGTGTTACTGAGCCCTTGTCAGTGTCGGTGAACTTGTGTTGGATGGAAGAGCACTGGCATCGCACCGGGGATCCAATCAATCTACAAGCGGTGGTTCCTACCGAAGGCCTCGAATCACACACGACACAAAACGGCACACAAAACGGCACATTCCAAGCAACCTCCAGCTCAGAGACATGTAGAGCATATGCAGTTGCTTGAGACACACAGTGCCCAATCCCAAATGCACCGTCAGAGACAGGCTAACTAAATGTACATCACAAGTAGCGCTTCAGACTCTCAAGAAGTCACGGTCAGTCCACGAAGTCCAAGTTTGGTCGATCAAGAAGAAGTATATTGACAGTTAAAGGGGCGACCCATCGTCCGAGCATCCCAACGAAGTTAAATAAGTAACAGTAAGTAAACTATACGCCTTCAGAAAGCAAAAGCCAGAAAGCAAAACATAACTTCAGAGGAAAAAACATGCAAAACCGGAACTCCAGCTAAAAAAAAGTAGGACAAACGAAATATTCAAAGTAAAAAAGTGCGGAAACGTAAAACAATAACACGGGAATAAGTATGGACAAGAACACTCTCGAAAGTGCAAGGACGACAAGGACGCCACGCATCGACCAACTTTTTTTCTTTCATGTGCAATGCAATAGACGCATACAAAGCAAACAAATAGGTACAAGAAGAGAAGGGCAAAGAGAGACACATCAACGCCGGATATTCGAAAGATGCCGCTGAAGGACAAAGGAAAATCCACGCCAACATTCACCGATTGCCGCTCGCAAAGCTAACTGGAAACTAACCGGCTAGAACCACTAAACCCCACCAGCGTCCAGTTCAGCTATATGCGGCGGCGGATAAGTGATGTCCATCATTGTGTTATGTTGTTGTTGTTGTTGTTGCTGTTGTTGTTGTTGTGCTTGTTGCTGCTGCAGGGCTTGTTCCTGAAGCTGACGATGCTGTTCTTCCATCTGAGCTTGTTGTTCGAGCGGATGCTGCTGCCCCAGCTGGACCTGCGCCTGCGCCTGTGCCGCCTGGTCCAGTTCAGCTTGGACTTGCTGCAGTTGGGCGTCATCCACCCCAAACCGCTGCTGCTCCACTGGCTGTTGATCAAGACCATTCGACTGATAGTTCATATTTGCGCCGTGGTTATTGCCCATCACATCATCGAATGACTGACTGTGATCAGCATAAGCACCATTGCCACCCTGTTGGTCTTGTTGCTGCTGTTGTTGTGCAAGCTCTTGCTCCATGTCCTTGATCCGTTGATCGAGCTGCTCAGCAGTAAGTCCGCCTTCAACCATCTGAGGTTCCTGAACACCGACTGGAGGTTCGTAGGAGACGCTCCGTTCGTTCTGGGCCCGTCTGCTCTGTGCTTGAGCCGCTTGCTGATGCTGAGCATGGAGGGCGTTCATCGCATTCATATGCTGAGTATGAGGATCCTGTGCTTCGGCTTGCTGCTGGGCCTTCTGGGCATTCTTGAGTGCCTGACCTGGGGCGCGAGTCTTCAGCTCCCCGGTAACGAACTGGAGATAATAGGGAACCTCGATACCAGTCTTAAGGAAGAAAAGCTTGAGGTTACGGGCCTTATCCTTCAACTGGACCTGGTTTCGATCCTTCAGGACCTCGTTGACCGTGCCGCCAGGGCCAAACATCGACAGAATTTGAGACCAATGTGGACCCTTGACCCTATCAAGTCCAGCCATCAAAGCGTTCTCTTCTTCCGCGGTCCAAGGACGGCGTTGCGATGGAAGACCGGCACGGCGAGCATTCGAGGAGGACTTCGCAGTAGCTGCTAGACGAGCTCGCTCGTACAGGACGGCTGTAGGAGCGGACTGAATCATTGGCGGTTGGGCGACAGGTGGTGCTCCGAATGACACGGGGACTTCTGGGGCTTGTCCTTGGTGCTGCTGAAGGAAGTCGTTTTCCAGTTGCATGTGTTGGATGTGCGGTTCCACATGGCCCGGGTGTTGAAGCTGTGCTTGCTGAGCAGCCGTATGCGCGGCGTTATGAGCTGTCAGGGCAGCAGCCGTAACGGCATCAACATCCTCTTGTGTCTGCATGGTAGGCGACTGAATTGTGTGTTGCTGTTGTTGCATCTGCTGATTGTGTTGCGACAGCTGGTTCATCAGGTACTGATCATGCGCCACCGGAATGTTCTGAATAGGCCGATGTGTGACTGTTGGGTTTCTTGCTTTCTTCATCTTCTTGGGATCCTATTTGACAATTAGAAATAAATAACAGGAAGGGCACACTAGGTACACTTACAGGTTGCGCAACCAACTGCTCATAATTCTTGCAGACATAGTAGCTGACATCTTTGAGGAAGTCCTGCCAGACGTACTTCTCGCTCAATGGCGTCTCCGGTGGAAGATCAAGCAAATGTTGCTTACGTTTCTGAGCACGAGAGCAGAAATCGAGTTCAGAGGGGGTCAATGATTTGGTGCCTGGGCGCCTAGCCTTGAGCTGGTCTTCCATATCATCGGGAAAGAGATCAGCCAAGATATCTTCCCGTGGCCTCTCGTTCGTCGACATTGCCGAAATGTAAGCTTGCGTTTTCAGATCGAGATAGAGTGCGCCTTGACTCTTCAACAGCCGACCACCATCTGGAACAAAGGTATCAAGGAAGCATTCGTTCAGGTGGAAGAAACCAACCTCCTGAGATCCGAAAACTGAGGAGACGAAGGTTGCCATGTTGACTTTGCGAACGATGGCTCTTTGCTCAGCTGTGTCGAGTTTGAGTTCCTCAGCAGCCAGGAATGCCTCGGCGGTATAGAGCTTTTTCGTCTGGTCAAACAACGCCTTGAGGGCACCATAGGCCTGTCCCTGATCCGAATCTGGCTGCGTGACAATGTTCAACGTCTCCTGGTACGGTCCCTTACCGAGCGTTTGGAGAATTTGCGTTGAAAGATTATCGAGTATTGGCAGCGAGGCGATTCGGAGGTTCTGGTTGGCGTCCCATAGCATGTAGCTGTTCGGATCCATCAACGTCTCGGTGCTCCATTGGATGTCGCGAGCAGATGGACGATTGACATAAGGATCACTATCATCCTCCTCATCATCGTAGCCCTCTTCAAGCATTCCACCATGACCATTCGGATCCATCATGTATGCGTTCTGGTCGGGAATGTGACTGTTTTGATCGACCATGACATGATTGGTTTGTTGAAGTTGTTGAATGTGATCAGCTTGCTGGTATTGTTGGACATGATCGACCTGATGATGCTGAAGCTGTTGTAAGCTGTCTTGACTGGCCTGTTGCTGAAGCTGCTGCAGCGCGTCCTGACCGGCCTGTTGTTGAAGCTGTTGCAGATTGTCCTGGCTTGCCTGTTGCTGGAGGTGGTGCAGATGCTCTTGACTAGCCTGTTGCTGGAATTGCTGCAACTGGACCTCGTCCACGGTATGTTGCTGTTGCTGAACATGTTGACCTTGTTGCTGGTCTACGACGACATCGTGTCGCGGCGAATGGTAGTCCTGGGCCTGCTGCTGAGCCTGTTGCACCTGTCCCTGTTGCATCTGCCCTGCATCGTATTGTACCTGTTGGATCTGCTGTAGAGCGTTCTGCGGAAGCTGCTTGGTGGGATCTTGTTGAACTTGTTGCGTAGGATCTTGTTGGATTTGCTGAATTGAATCCGGTTGTTGCAACTGAAGCTGCTGAACCTGCAACTCCTCCTGTCCCAATTGCTGGGTCGGGTCATCGAGATGCGTCCTCTTGGGGCTACCCTCTCGACCAAGAGCCTCCTCCTCCGCTGGTCGTTTGCCCCACTCATTCGTGATTGCTGCGAAGGCTCCTTCCAGGGTGGATGGAAGAGTAGATGGATCATGGTTCCGGTTGTAATCGGCAAGGGACTCCAATGTCGCGCCAAGGGACACTCCAAGAGTCGGGTCTAGCTGATCTTGTTGCAACTGTGGCTGTTGAACTTCGGGCGACCGAGACGAGTGCTGCGATTGCTGCTGCTGCGACAGCTCTTGCTGTGGTTGGGATTGAGACGATCCATTAACGACTTTGGGGCCAATGTCAGTCCGGTTCCTTTAGCGAAGCTCCACGCGCCAGAGAGGACGCAGCGAAGCGAAAAAGAGAGAAAAAAATAAGACAACGGGAGAGGAGAGCGAACCGTCAAAGGAAGAGAAATAGAGCCCAGCGAAAGCTGTACCTCACACGACAAAGAAATGGTTAGAAAAGTTGAACGGTAAGGCATGCTTATCGTCATCTGGATAAGGGAAGCGAGAAAGAGAAGGGTTGTGAGAAGGTAAGAAGAGGAGTTGGTGGCCCCGTGCCATCTTCCTATGGCAGGGAAGATGACAGGGAGACATTCTCGGTCGGCATGAGAAAAGGGAATCGGAATGCCGAACGGGATTTCGGCAATCAAAACTTACCGTCATACAGATCGGGCGTCGATTCGGTGATAGATGCTTGCGTCGTTGCCATTTCGGCGTGGGGTTGAGCCCTACAGTTGGATGCTGGTGGAGTGAGGGTGAAGGGCTTAGGTTTTGAACTCCAAACTTGTTGAACAGTGGCCGTGTGTGTAACTGCGGAAAAATTGCACAGTCCGTCGTCTCCGCTACAGCTGGGCACGTGCGCGTTTCTTGGCGCTTCCACACGCGGAAGGAGTAGTGTCTTCAACTCTAGACTGCTCAATTGCCTCTCTGAGGCCAATACTTGCTACAATTCCGAGAGAGATAATTAGAGCCAAGAATTTCGGTACCTTTATCAAGCTCATCACCATTACATTTTCCGTGGTCGCTTACGTCGTACTATCATCGATACTCGCGAAAAATTAAAGCTGTAGATTATTGTGTGCCTCTTTCACAACATGATATTTCCATCTCAGATATAGGTGAATCTGTGCGCCTCCTTATCGAAAAGTAATGGGATTAAGCTGTAAACCGGATTGAATTTTACTTGCTTGTAGCGGTGGCTTGTACTCTGTAGAAACTTTCTGCTTCCTCTTTCCAAATACGAGGCTTGCTGATTACTTTAAAGAAACGCCGGTACACAAAGAAAGACAGGCGAGAATTACTTCGGCAAAAAAGCGCGAGGGACTGCAGGCAAAAACGAGCGCCTTATTGTTTTGGAAGTGAAAGCAAAAGCAAAGGATTTAGTTCGGATACCGGGAATTGAACCCGGGTCTTGTGAGGAACTCAGTAATGAGAGTCACAAATGATAGCCACTACACTATACCCGACTGTGATGTACACAGAAAGCTAAAAAACGAATAGACAACGCTGTAGCGTTTATGTGATGATCGTTAATGGCAATAAATAACAGTGAAACACCAATCAAAAGTCATACCCCAGAGATTGAGAAACAGATAAGTAGCCAAGGTTTGCATGCAAAACTCAAAGAAAACGGTGAGCAGTAGGGCAAGATATACTGACGATGCGACAAAGAAAGGAGACCATTCTTAGTAGCTGCCAGTTACAACGCCAATAACAACAAAACATGTCTTCAAGTAGAAGAGATAACGTATCCATACTATCGCTAAAACAAAGATATCAAGCAGAAAAGGCCCAGACAAAAACCAATAACAACAATCTAGAAGCTCAAGAGCATCCACCAATGATAAGTAGCAACCCCCTATTAAATGTTTTGAACTCCTCGTCAATGCTATTCAAGGTCAAAATATCAACTCTATCGATCCCCCTCATCTCCCCACGCATTCGCAGCATCCACAACCTTAAAAAATGCCTCGGACTTGTCCCTTCCACTTGAAACATCCAACTCTACAGCCGACCGAATCTTATTTCGGACAAAGTTGTGAGCCGAGTTGTTTGCCCTTTCACGCAAAGAATACTTATACGGGTGCTGAGATAATAAAGCACACGAACTCTTCGATGGTGTATGGCCACTCTGGGAGGTCGATAGTCAGTCCCTTTCGGAGAGCTTCTTGTGCACTGGCACCTTCGAATCTAAGCTCAGCGGATAATTTCTCCCAGACGGCATAGCCAATCCAACGGGGTTCAAGGTTGCGCCCATAGTCGAGGAATCTTCGCTTTCTCAGGTTGAGTATATGCGGAATTACCTGGAAGCTTCTGTTAGCAACCAGCACATACTAAGACAATCCCAGATTGAGCTCGCATGTTGAGAGAATCGACCCAATCGACCCACCTTCGCAGTGAGCTCCTCCAACTTCCTGACTCGAGCAAACAGAACAACCTTGTTCTTCTCAAGCTCTATTATCTTTGCAGCCCGCTTGCGATTTCTACCTCCAAATCACCTTGTGCATGTGATAGTGCATCCGTAATTGCCTTTTGGCCAGCGAGGTTGGCTTGGTAGTTAACCAGCTTGCTGTTCAACGACTGGATCTGACCCTCAGCACCTGCCTTTAGAGTACGGATCTCTTCCTTGTGGCGCCCTATTGTTCAGAATCAGTAAGAGATCGTACATCTTTTCCTCTAATACCTACTTTCGGCTTCTTGGACCACATGCTCTCGTTGCCGATTCGTGCGAAGGATCTCCTCTGTCATCCTCTCGAAACTCTCCTCGATAAAACTTCCTGCTTCTTTGGCCTGGAGGGTGATATGATGCCTGCGATGACTAAAGTGGACTCTCCCGCCGCAAATTCAGCAAGGGTAACTTGATCGTTTCTTGTGATGGCAGCTAGGGCATGGTTAGTAAGATTTGTGCACATCATCGCAAGACTTACCGAGGAGGGTGGAACTGACGGAAGGTCGGCTGGAAATGCGAGTATCTTCCAAGCCAATCTCAGACTGAGCCTTCAACTTCTGCTTGAGTTCCTCCACACCCGCTTCGAGGGCTGTAACAACCAGTGTGTCGCCTTGAAACGCAGTGATCGTGAGATCGAGATGAAGCAAACTGTGGTCCACGAGAGCTGTGCTGAGATTAACCTTAGGGAAAGCCTCCTTCTTTTCCTCGATCTTGAGTAGCTTCTTGTTTGCCGCCAAGTTCCCCTTGACAGAACCATCCTTGACGAGGTCCCTCTTTTGTGCCCTGGCCGTTCTTAACTGGCTCATCCTTGATTGACTCCTCCTTGTTCGTGATATCCTCAAGTGCTGTGGCGGCGGGTGGATAATGGCCATCGTTCTCGAGCGGCTCTTCCTTGACCACCTTGACCTCCTTGTCCGACTCTCCGTTCGTATCCGTAACAGCCTTGTGTACTGTGACTGTCTCTCCATACTGACGACGAGCCGAATGAGAGCTAGTTCCGGAATGGCAGGAGCGAAAAGAAGAGTAGAGAAGTCGAATTGCGTGGCAATTAGAAAGATATGTGAACTTTGATTATGGATATCTTGGGTATCATTTGTTGGAGATGATGGAGACGACTCGAGGGTACGATGAGGGTGGCTGTTGATGTATGGGTTGAAGACAGACATTCCAGAAATTTGAGGATGATGGCGCTTCTGAGACGCTGCTGCTTTCGAGACTGGTGCTTTCGACCGGTGCTTCCGACGATAGCGCTTCTGAGATGCTACTGCTTCCCACACCAATCATTTCGACTGCTATTTCCGAGGCGACGCTGTTTGCTGCTTCGGGGCATTGTGCTTTCGAAACAATAGCGTTTCTGAGGCGCTGTTGCTTCCGACCCTGCTGCTTTTGACTGGTGCTTTCGAGACACTGGTTGGTGTTTGCTACTTCAGAGACGATATCGCGATGGTGCTTGAACGATGGTGCTTGAACGATGGTGCTTGAACGATGGTGCTTGAACGATGGTGCTTGAACGATGGTGCTTCGAGCCGCTGATGCTTCGAGATGCCAGTGTATCCGAGACGCTGTTGCTTCGGGCTGCGCTGCTTCCGACTGTACTGCTTAGCTGCTTCCGACTGTGCTGTTTCTGAGACGTTGGTGCTTACAAGACGCTGGTTCTTCCGACTCTGGTGTTCCCAAGACGCTGCTGCTTCTGACTGTGCCGCTTTTGAGCTGCTGTTGTTGCTTCCGACTCTGGTGCTACTGGTGTTTGATGATTGTCGACATTGGTCCTTTGAGCATCACGGTGTCTTCTGATGACGTTGGTGCGGTTACATCGTGACGACGATGATGAGCGGCGAAGTTGTTTGAGATGGGGGCACGCTCCCAGCAAACTTCAGACTTTGCAGATTGAAGATATTTTCACTGATGGTCCATCATTCCATTGAATTCCATGAACTCGGATGATTGGTGAGATCTGCAGGCAAAACTACCCAGTCGGGTACATAATGATCGGAGGCCCACAGTCACCAATTATTTAGTTGAACATAGAGCCCCAAGTAACGTTTTTCTTAACCTAACTGTCGTACATCCAGTGGCCTATAGCAATAAGGTGGCCACGTATACCATACGGATCCAGTAAACTGCCTACGTATTGGCACAATCGCTTCCACCTCCATATCACTGCACTCTCGACAGTTCTCCCCAAGCACAAACCTCCTCTTATTATCACAGTATAGACAGTGATGCTCACTGACGGGTTCCGTCTCCCACCTCAGAAAGGCTCTGTTTGTATAGAATTTGAAACAAGTTTTGCAGGGCCAGAAGCCTTTATTGAGGTATATTTGAGGCTCTGGTCGTTTTGGGGCGTATAGTGAGGTGCCAGTGAACAAGTTGCGTTCTTTGGCACTGGCGAGGTGTACGTGTTGTAAAGAGCTGAGGGTGAGGCGGTGAGAGTTGTCATCGTTGATAGAGCTCGAGCTGTGCTCAAGGGATTGCTGTGTTCGTTTGTTGAGAGTTGCGAGTTTAGGATGGAAGGATGATCGGAAGGTATGAGAAGTATGCCATAGTTGGTTTATATCTTTGTAAAAGATGGTTGAGGCGTGAGATAGTTGAAGAAGGTAGATAAGTCGGAGATTGCTGTAGATTCTCATGCGCAGTTCGACTGGTAGACGGATGATAGAGAATGCGCTTAAATTTTGTGCTGATACAGAATCTTAAAGTGTCAGTATTTGAACATTTTCTGAGTACCATGTTCATGTATATCGAAAGTACTAAGGGAAGGAATGTACTATGTGCAGAATTCTCCTGTGTGCCTTCCATTTTTAGGTATGAATTAAGTACTGTTCAATGACAGGCTCCGTGGTGCCGGGTTGGTATTTATATCTGTGGTTAACGAAATTCGAAGTTGCGGTGTGGTGCTAAACAAATTCATATTCGCATAACCTTTCAACCGTGACTCTGCACTACCGAGACCATGCAGGAATGACCATTAGAAAACGACCTCGCTGCTACTTGGAAACTCGCATGGCCCAGAGGCCGAGGTGTCGCCAAATGCGCTGGATCGAGTGGATAGTGAGTAAAATTCGGAAGCGGTGTTTTGGAGATTTAAGAAATGCGGGAATGTTTTGCAGTGCTAGTGAAGCTGGAAAGCACCATCAAGCCTGAGGCCTAGGCTCGAGGTCTGTAAAGTACTTGCATTTAGAATAGGATTAACAAAGAGCAACAAAGCTACCATGCTACTTAACTGTGCTTGTCTAAACATTTATAGCCCCTGCCTCGAGCTTCCTTACTACCGGCCAGGAATTGTCTCGTTAGTCCGATTAGAAAAAAACCCGAAAGCCCTCGGCTTGGCATACCGATATGTTCGCCTTAGTGGTCTAGTGGTATGATTCCTGCTTTGGGTACTCGTCTAGTATGCAGGAGGTCCCCGGTTCAATCCCGGGCTGAGGCCAGCCGTCAATCATGAATCTTTTGTAGGGCTGCCTCCCGATGTCAAGTTTTAAGCCGGGAGTCGATGGGGAGGTTGCAACGTTGGCTCGAGCTCGAAAACTTGGATCTCGGTGTCACGGTGCCGATATGAACGTCTTTGCCAATTATTTAAGGTTCGAGATGATTCCACCGTAGTCAATTTAGAGCCCAATTAACACGTGAAGCCCGTGGTGAAACTACACGAACTTGGTAGTGCTGAGGCGACACTCGAACCCCAGAAATTGTCTCAGCTGTACCATGTCCTAAGCTTATCAGAGCAATTAACGGTCAAAGAATCCCAAAGTATGTACGGGGTATAATGCATGCATTGCAACTAGTGAAGTAAAGCTACCGAGCCAGTGCATGAAGCAACACCGTTCCCGGAAAGCAAGAAGCAGCCTGAACCCAAGGGATCAGTCCCAAACTTTTTGGAATATCGGTGCTACCAGGAGCTAAAAACAAAAAGAATTCATCTTCGGATACCGGGAATTGAACCCGGGTCTTGTGAGGTGCTCAGCAATGAGAGTCACAAATGATAGCCACTACACTATACCCGACTGTGATGTCTATTCTTCACTCCAAAGCAGTCACCACACAACGCTATAGCAGTGGACTCACAGAAACAACTCCCCCTCGCCCCCCAAACTCAAGAAACGCTCAGCAACGCTCAACGACGCTCAAGAACAGCAAAGCCACAAGAATACACAAGAATACACAAGCACAAAGAACATACAAGGATATATAACCTTCCCACTAAGTAAATAAGCATCGATGCGCATCACAAAATCCCATAACATCGCTACAAATAACCCGCTAAATAAAAGCATACATAATTATAAGTAAACAAACCCATAATATAGCTCCCCGAACGCCCAAAAAAAGCAACGCCCATCCATATCATACAGGAAACTTCAAAACCCATCAAAAACGCCCGCTTGCTCAAAAACACAACAAAAAAACACACACAAATAACAGCAACAACAACCCACTAACTACTACCACCGCCTCTTGACACTCCCCCCCAAACTCCTCCGGATCCTCGCACTCCTCCCCTCCCTCCCCTTCCCCGGCACCGGCGTCACCGCCTGATCCCGCATCCGTTCCACCTCGCGATCGATATCCCACACCTCATCATCCAGCATCTTGCTCACATCCCTCACCAAGCTCTCGCCCTCATCCCCCTCGTCACCACCCATCATCATACTATCCTGCCCAAACGGCGTCTCAAACATCCCCGCGCCCTTGCGGTTATTATCGACCGGCGTGCGGAGCATATTTTCCTTCTCGCCCGAGCTCCACCTCTCGTTGCCGCCCCAGATGCCCGAGTCAAAGACGCTGGTGTTTGTCTTGTCTGCGTCGACTTGCGTGAAGAGGTTGATTGGCACCGGGCTCGCCTTGCGGTTTTTGTTGCCGAGACGGGCGGTGGGGGAGGAGGGGGCGGGGGGGGAGGTGAAAGTTTTGAAGGGCGAGAAGTGGTCTGGGTCGAGGAGGGGGGTGGAGAGGGTTTTGTCTGGGTTTGCGGTTGGGCGGAGGCCGGGGTTTTGTTTGCGGCGGGGGAGGGGGGTGCGGAAGGGGTCGTCGGAGGGGGGGGGGGGGGGGTTTCGGGGGGGGGTGGGGGGGGGGGGGGGGGGGGGGTGAAGGCTTCGTCGAAGGGTTGGAGGGGGGGACGGGGAGGGCGGGGTTTGTGCCGGGCGGTGGGACGTTTGGAGATGGGTTTTTTGGGGGCTGTGGGGGTGTCGGGGAGGTGCGGCTCTTCGGTGATTTCCATGAGGGTTTTCTTGGCTGCCTTTTTGCGTTTTTGTTGGACGATGGCGGGGGTTTCTTCGATGCGGGGGGTGGAGGAGAGGAGGGTATCGTCGGGGTTGACGGAGGGGGTGTCGAGGAGGAAGTTGCGGTCGAAGCTGGAGCGTTCTTGTTCCAAGTGGAATTGCGTGCCTATCCATGTCTCCTGAGACGGACCAAGTGCTTGTGGACCAGTTGGTGTAGCAGACATGGGCATAGGATAATCCATTTGAGCATTCTGAGGCGTGGCAGTAACATCTCCAAATGACTGACTTTGGCTTTGGCTTTGACTCTGCCCAAACAAACTTTGTGACCCTGGCTCCAACAGCGAAACAGTAGTCTGCCCAGTACTTTGACTCTTGCTAAATATCCCACTTGCACTGGGTGTATCCATCAAAGCCTCGTCAAACAGCTTCCGTGCCTTTTCCAGCTGGAACTGTGTATCGACCCAAGGAGAATCCTGGGTTCCACCGCCCAACTGAGTCCCTCCCATCTGGCTCTGGCGAAACATGTCGAACTTTCCAGGAGATTCACCAGAGTGGGCAGCGGGAGAAAGTTCCCGATAAGACTCTGGAGAGGCAGGAATAGAAGTACTCGGGAGATGGACATCTTCCAGGTCTGGACTGTAGCGTGGTTCGGCAAGAGTGGATTGCTGGACAGGTTCTTCATGGATGGGAGAGGTAGACATGGCGGCGGGAAAGGTAGAGGGCAATTGGGATTCTTGGACGGTTGGTGCTTCTGTAACTTCTGCTATTGTTGAGAGATGAGCAGGAGTCTTCCAGATTGGTGATGTGTCCATGGCCTCTGGCTCGGCCATTGGTTGCTGTTGTACAGGCGTTTCCTGTACTGTGGATAGGGCAAAGGTGGGTTGAGGATATGGCGTCTCTGGGACGAATGATACATTTGCTGCCATGGGTGGACGGAATGGTGTATTCCGGACAGGAGAGGTATCCATCTTTTCTGGTTCATCTGCTGTTGCATCTGGATCAATCGCTGCTTGTTGACTAGGTCCAGGAGTAAACGGGACCACCGTTTGCACAGTTGTTTCTGCAGTAGTATCTGCAGTTGCATCCGGGTCCTGTCCGTCCTGATGCTCTTGTTGTGGAGTAGTAGGAGGAGGTGAACTAGCAGTTTCATCAGGATCTCGCTCCTTTGTAGCAACTGCCTCGACTGGAGCTGTGGTCGTTGTCGACTCCTCTGGAAGTTGCTCTTCCGCCTGCACTGGAGGTTGTGGCGCTGTACTTTCAACACCTTCCATTGGATCTTCCGCCTGTGGCTCCTGCACTTCTTGTACCGGTTCCGAGACCTCTTCCTTGTCACGCTTATCCATAGCATCTTCCATCACTGGAGCAGCAACAACAGGCACATGCTCCACCTCCTCTTCCACGCCCTTTTGTTCTTCAACCACCGGCATCGGTTCAACCGCCACAGGCGAAGCAGCCACAACCGTAACCTCCTCCACCTCCACCTCCCCAGTCTCAACCGTCCTCGGCGAAGCCGCACCAACCGTAACCTCTTCCACCTCGACAATCTCCTCCACAACCTCCTTGACAACCTCAACCTCAGCCACCGGCTCCATCGATTTTTCCGTCTGAGCAGAAGTAGCCTCCGGTTCCGCAGGCTTAGCTTCCGTCCTCTCCACCTCCGGCCCATCTTCCACCCCAACTTTCTCCTTCTCCTCCACCGCCAAAACCTGCGTAGAAGCCTCGGTATCCAGCGTCTCCTGCCCCTTCTCTTCCTGTGTCCGCACCTGCGTCGAAGCCTCCGAATCCACCACCGTCCGAACCTCATCCTCCAGCGTCTCAACCCTACTCTTCTGAGGTCGCACCTCCTCCTCCTCTTCCTCCAACGTCTCAACCCTACTCTCCTGCGTCTGCAAAACCTGCGTTGAAGCCTCCGAATCAACCACCCTACTAATCTCATCCGTCTGCACCTCCTGCGACGCCTGCACCTCACCAGCTGCATCTGCGAGCCGCGCCTGTGACTCGACCGTGCGTCCCTCGGTGATCCAAGTGCCGTCCACTTCCGCAAAGGTCTTTTCACCTACAAGGAGTTCCTCTTCCTTCTCAGTAGGCGTCTCTTCGGCGACGAGAAGCTGTTCGTTGGCGGGTGGTTTGGTCGAGTCGCCTTGAGTCTCGAGCCAGGTATCGTCCGTAGCATCAAACGTCCGCTCACCAACCTCCACTACCTCCTCTACGGCCTGTGGTTCCTTCTCCTCCACAATAGGTTCTTCCGTTCCATCTCCTGTAATGTCATTCTCCTTGTCCTTCTCCTCCTCCTCCTCCACTGGCTGCGTTCGGCCCTGCGTTTCAACCCACTCCTCATCCACCGCCGCAAACGTCCTCTCGCCAACCTCCAACACCTCCTCTCCCACCATTTCCGGTTCCTCAACTACCTTCTCCTCCACCAACTGCGTCGCCCCCTGCGTCTCAACCCACTCCCCATCATCTTCAAACGTCCTCTCCCCCACCTCCAGCACCTCCACGCTCGGCCTAACAGGCTCCGGCGACGGCAGCACCAATTTGGGCGGCGCTGGTTTGATAGCTGGCGAAGGTAGAAGCCTCCTTGGTGATTGTTTGGGTGGTGAGAAGAGAAGTTTCCGCGGGGAGGGTTTTGGAGATTTGAGGGCGCTGAGGGCCATATTGACGCGGGATTCTCGGCGGGGTGTAAGGGGTGGGCGGGAGGGTGATGCGGGCCATTGAGCTGTGTTGTTTGCTGGTGTTCGCAGTGGTTTCGGGGAGAGAGCGGTCCATGGTGAGGCTGGGAGGGGGGTGGTGAGGGAAGGAGGACGAATTGGAGTCGGGATTGTTGGAACTGTGCGGATGTTGGGTGTTGCCGATGAGGCGGGAGGAGGAGGTGTAGATGGTCTGGGTGTTGGTTCTGAGGGTGGTGTTGTTCGAGGAGGATTGGGAGGCGGTGAGGAGGCTGGGACGTCGATGATTTCTTTGGGTTTTGAGATTTGAGGGGTAGGAGGCCGAGGGGTTGTGTCGATGTCGTCGGAGGGGGGTGGGAGGAGTTTTGAGCGGGGGAGGGCGGGCGTTTCTTCGACTTTGGAGACGTCCGAGTAGGAGCGGATGCTGCTGTCGAAGGGGGTATCGGGGTTTGGTTTTGAGGTTGATGAAGGTGGGAGGGATATTCGAGTTTGGACTGGCTCGTGTGTGTGTTCTGGGTCGTTTGGGGGTTCTTGGTGGTGGTCGGGTTGTAGTGATAGTGTGGGCTGTGGAGAAGAATGGTTGCTAGAGTGGGGAACCTCTTCGATCGGTGGAGGCTCGGACTGTTTCCGTAGTGTAGGCACTGGTTTGACTTTCTTTTGGTAGATGAAGGGAGAGGAACCATCGACGGGTCTGCTGTGTTTAAGACTGACATGGCGGGGTATACTCGGTTGAGGCACAGCGGGAGAAGTGGGGGGTATTGCATCGGTATTGGCGGGTGTTTGTGGGGTCTTTTCGGGTAGAGTAGAGCGTCTCGATCGTCTTCGGGGTAGTGGCGAGCCGGTAGATGAAACTCGGGCGGAATCCTCGAGCGTGACTGGTGTTGAGGGAGTAATAGTCGGGCCTTCAATCGGTCGGGCTGTCCTCGTTAGAAAGGTCCGTATTCTCTGCCGACGCTGGTCCGAGTCCATACCATTAGAAGTAGCGACTGCAGATTGTGATGACGGTCTCGGTGGATCGCTAAATATCGACGATAGAGGCTTCCTTATAGGCCCTACCGGTGTAGCAATACTCAATGTCGACTGTGAATGTTGTAGCCGTCGTCTCTTTGCAGGTGGTTGTGAAAGCTCCTCCTCCGTTTGTCTCGTCTTTGCCGTCGTGGGTATTGTCGTCTCTTTTGTTCGCACAGCCCAAGGGTTCCTCACAACTGGACCCCTCAACCTTGCCGAGTGAATGTATAGTGATCCTCCTCTGACGTATTTCGCAGCCGCATCCATAATCCGCTGGTGACTGGCCATTAATTCCTCCCGTGACATTGCTTTCGAGTCTTCGCAAATGACGGCGTCCGGGTCGCTATCCTCAGCGTCGTCTTCGTAGTCGGAAAAGGTGGGGAGTGGAGGGAAGATGGGTTTGAGGGGGAAGCATGAGCCGACCGAGAATGCCGGCGGCTCCTTCCTCGTGCTGGTGCTGAGGCCCGACATGGCCAGAGGGAGGGGGCGTTTTTCTTCTGAGGCTGCGCAAATGTGGAAGGGGGGGCGGTTTGGGTCGGCGGAGGGAGTGGAGAGGAAACGCGAAAATGGAAATCGCGACCAAACGTGAAAATCACTTTACGAAGGGGACGCGAATGCGTTGTCATGCGAACCACGTTAACGCCAGTTGTATTTTTAGCCCAGGCTGGAAAGGGTAGCAAATGTTTACCCCATCTACAAGTGCAAGACTTACTGGTTAGTACCAGACAAATCACATCTTACCATGGTTTTCTGTGCAGAGTTGCTAAAAGGCATCAATATGCTAGTCCACAGTGCAATCTTGTTGCTTGCATTTATATGCAGTGGCAACTCCGAGTTTGGTCTCGAATAAGCTGTCTCGGCCATCTCCGGTCCACGCATATGGAGATCTAGGAGCCCATCAGCCCGTCATTGTAATCTACATCTGGCTACTCGAGTACATCAAAAAGCCGTCGTTCAACTCCGTCTTCTGCGATGTCTGTTGGAAAAAGCAAAACAGTTCGGAGGCTGGCTACCCTACTCTGTACCGAACCGGAGACCTTTGGTCACTGTTCTGTACCACGGCAGTTCGCAACAAACTCGCACCCACGGAACAGACCGCTTGACCAAAGGACCCGATTCGATACTGGTAATGTTTACTTCTTCCTTTGTCCATTTGTTAAACAAAAAAAAAGTCAAGCGCAAAAGCAAAACAGTTCGGAGGCTGGCTACTAAGTAGGTACCCTACTCTGTACCGAACCGGAGACCTCTAGTTAATGTTCTGTACCACGGCGGATTTTTTGAACAACCACTGCTTATCCGAGTTGTTCACTTAAAGGTTCATATCCAACCGAGTCCACTCATACCCCCTCGAGTTGATCGTCCTCTTCCGCAACTCGAGCCTCGAATACTTTGCGGTCCTAATCACATCTCATTCAGAAAATCAAAAATAGTGTCTATTGGACCCTCACGGCCTCAGCCCGGGACTGAACCGGGGACCTCCTGCATGCTTGGCCACCCAAAGCAGGAATCATACCACTAGACCACTAAGGCGAGCATATCGGCATGCCGAGCTGAGCTGCCAAGACGACTTGCGAGTGGATTCTCCCCGCTCTACGGGCCAAAAAGATCGGTACCGTGAAAGTATCCGAAAACAAACTTTTCTGAGTAGTTCTAGGCCTCAGCCCGGGATTGAACCGGGGACCTCCTGCACAACTGGTCACCCATAGCAGGAATCATACCACTAGACCACTAAGGCTACTATATCGGCATGCCGAGCCGTGCCGCCAAGACACCTTAAGGGTGGCTCCTCCCCGTTCTGCAAACCAAAAAGAGCAGCACTGCGAAAGTCTCCGAAAACAGACTTGTCTGAGTAGATTCAGGCCCCTGCCCGGGATTGAACCGGGGACCTCCTGCATGCTAGACGAGTACCCAAAGCAGGAATCATACCACTAGACGACTAAGGCGAGAATATCATCAGACGTAGTTTAACCAGACTAAACTAGGAGGAGAGAGGGCACATAATGAAGTTAGGAAACAGTTGGAACAGCAAGGGGACTACGACGGAAGATTTCGACCCAGAATGATCTCGAGCGACCCACAAGTTCATAAGGCCCTGAATCGATTTGTTTTCGGGCTGCCCAACCGAAGAGTGGAAAAGAATTTTAATGTCACTTTGTCTTAAAGCTTTCGAATGCAGACAGGATTCCCAAACAAGTTAACGTCACTACTTCTTAGAATTGGAAGTATTTCCGTCCCAATAAAACTACTATAAAAAGGTATACAATAACAAGCAGGCTAGCCAAGTACTACAAAAATATTCGATCAACAATTCCAAAAACAAACCCACTTAGGCATCATCCAAAGACTGCTGAAATTCTTCAGAGGCATACAATTCTTGGAGTAGCCCTGAATCATGTAAACCATCATCCGCATCATCAGGTTCAAACAGATTCTCTCTTTCCAACCAGTAGATGTGCTGTCCTCCCCAGTCCGAACTATTCCCCACCAGAATCGTCTTCTTTTCCGGCTCCTCATCGTCCTCCATCCAGCTTCGGACAATAGCATGCGTTCTACGATAGCATCTTCTATGATATGGAAGTGGCTGTAGGGGAAACCCTAGATGTCTTTCCGGCCAACCAAATTCCGTACTCAACGCCATGAGCTCGCTCAAGCTTTAAAGCTTTCCTGGCCATCGTCCCAAACTGATTCTTCTGCCGCTCTGAGAATCAACTCTCTGGTCCGTGCTCTTCCGACCACTCCCTGGTTGGGATCCGCCTCGAGCCTGTCCATATCAAGCAACTGATCGAAAATTAAATGGTTTGCAAGGAACACATTGGTGAAGTAGATTTCGATTACTTCGGGATCGAGGTCGTCTTCGGCCGTTATCAATGTCTCCGTAATCGTACCAACGGTCGATATATGCATAATCGCCATCCAGACACTACACATCCGGAGCTATTCCTCAATAGGCCATTCTCGGAGGATCGCCGCCATATTAATCACTCTCGCTCTTGCGTGATTGTGACTCAGCTCATCGGCATACGGATTCATGCACCTGCAGAGATTCGTAAATTCCGCCTGTCCATTCTCATCCAAGGTCAGATCAATGCTGCCATCATTGAGACTATTCTCAATCATATATGTGTAGCAACACCAGCGATATAAACCCCAGGCCCCCTTTTTGAACCGCTTCTCTTCCTCCTTCGACAACTCCACTTTCTTAGGTGAGGCGAGCCGCCGATAAACATTCGAGCTCGGGCTCTGTTGTCTGAGAAGTTTGAAGTTACGGCGGACACGATCGATCCATGGAAGGACGAAAAGCTGCTCAATATGTTGTAAAATCCATAGTTCATACGAACTGTAAGGTCCCTCGTTGTTGTTCCTTGATGCACCAGGCAGTGAAAATGCATTAATGGCACATGGCCCTGAAGCGATCCGAGGATTTCCAAAAGCATATGTTTCCGCTCTGTGTTGACACGATCTCGAAATACGTCAAGAAGAGCGAGGGCTCCGACATAATAGCGTTCGACGAGAACCTTGCAGATATGAGCTTCAAAGGCGAGGTAGCGTCGGCGGAAACTCTGATTAACGAGCTGCATGTTGCGAATTGTTTTAAAGCTACTCGAGGTATTTGGATAGAGGTTTTGGAAATCGATGACATGGCCAATGATAAGGCAAAACACCTCATTGGGGATCGCCTCGTTCGGGATAGTATGGTTTGGAGTCTCAGGGCTCTCAACCGAGCTTGCAGATCCAGAATTCACACTCACATCCATGCTTGGAGATGCAGAGTTTATTCCCTCAACGACGTTCTCATAAGATGCGGTTGCCATCTGTACCGAAGACTTCTGCTGGCCTCGAGCCATCTTCCGCTGTTGCTTCTGATTTCAGTTTTTTCCTATCCTTCTGTTTCTCCCTTTTGCGTTTGCGTTTCGATCCAGTGCTATCTGCAGGTGGAAGTATGCTCTCAGCTCCAATATCTGAACCTTGCGCGATGTCCTCGTGAGATGGAGCTGTTGGTGGTACCAGAGGGTCTTGCTGGACTGCAAGTGTTTTGGCTGCCGCTTTCGCTTGCTTGTGTTCGAATCTCTTCACCGACCGGTTAGAGTCAGTCTTGGATTTGTATCCGGCGTTGATTTGAGGCATGATGAGGCCATGCGATGCCAGTAGAACTCCGAGCCCTGAAGGATGTGGACGGTCAACGTTGTCGGTTCTGTAACGTACTTAGTAGGTTGTCAGTTTAAGATCAGGTATAATGGTGGGGACGTTTTGTACCTTTTGGGAAGAGCAGCTTGTGGGAGACAAAGAATGCTCCGACTGAAGTAGAAAGATGTAGATTTGTAAAGTTGTAAAGTTGCAAAGCCGTAACGTTGTAAATTTGTAGTAGAAATCCCGTAAATCCCGAACCTCGTCCAAGAGAATCCGGTTCCCAACAATGAATATGAAATGCGGCCCAACTTGAAGACGGGAAAAAATGTCCGAATTAAACTTCGGAATTTCGAAAAGAGGTCAGGAATTGTTGCTGAGTGATAGTGTGATGATGTGATGGTGTTTGGCGAGGGGAAAATACCAGTAGATTAAGAAGCTTGTTTGATAGAGAAAGAATTGAACTGGCGAGGAAGATGTTGTGGAGAGAAAGTCGGGAGAGGATTTAAGGGAATCCGTCGAAAAGACTGCGTGTCCAATCTCTGGAAGGGAAGGCGCTCGAGTGAGGCTTGACAGGTGTGGCGGGTGAGCTGTGGTAGGAGGACGCGGGTATGCTCACCTTCCCCTTTCGAAAGACTCAAGAGTACCCACCCTGAATGTGCTTCTTGCCAAGTGTGGCTGGTGACACTACTTTGGCAGACTGGCCACCTGAGTCCCTCACCTTCCTGTTCACCTTCCCAAAGAGCAAACCTCTCACCACTCTTGCCCTTTCCTCGGATTTTGACTTGAAAGTTAACCCACAGCACGTACAGACATTTGCATTGCAAATGCTGACGGGGGCCATTCTGATATCTTGCGACTAGTGAAATGCATGTCCGTCCCAAAACTCAATCGAACGTACCTCTTATCAAGATGTCCTTCTGGACTCCCAAAGCACACTTGGTTACCGACAACTCACAAGCCCGCTCGAGCCACATATCGTTCTCCCGATAGCCTCGACTTTGACGTCATTATGAATTCCAAAAACGCACACCGCTACTCGGCCTCAGCCCGGGATTGAACCGGGGACCTCCTGCAAGCTTTGCTCGAGAACCCAAAGCAGGAATCATACCACTAGACCACTAAGGCGCAGATACACCATTCCGCGCCAAGCTTTTTTGCCTCATTGTTGAAAGGGAAGAGCGAGGGATTAAAGACAAAGACGCTGCAGTACGGGATGTTGTGAGTGCTGGTGTGGCGGTTGAGCTGTCGATAAAAGGCCGGACGGAAAGGCTCCATTTAGAGCCTTAGAGGACAACCGGCGACTCCTGAGCGATGCACTTACGGGGCGAAGTAGCTCCTATCTGGCATAAAGTTGGTGAGGTGCTTTACGGTGAGTAGAGCTCGAGTTTGGATGCAATCCGGAAGACCCTTTTGTTGCTTGGCGATGATCATTCCGTATTGCGGAAGGTATGAGGTTGCGATCATGTCGGCGTTGATAGAAAGGGACAACTGGATGTTTTCGAATTCCTGCTCGCAGTATTAATATATTAGAGATGGAATCGTCAAGTTCGTTGAGGTTTGGCACGAACAGGGACGATTCCGTATATCACTGGCGAATAGTGTAAGACGTTTCGAGACACTGCTACCCTTTGTAATAATCATGACACTTAGCTAATTAGTACCAATGTGCAACTGCTAAGCTACAAAAACAATTCCCAACATAAGTCCATCCAAGTTGCCCAGGCTACGGTTCGTTGCTCAAAGCCTCTTGGAAAGCCTCAGAAGCGAAGATTTTCTCTATCTCCTCAACCTGGTCCGGACTCGCATCATACATAAGACTGTCTCTCACTCCCCATGTCATGTGGGTGTGTCCATGCTTTCCGCCCCACTCATCTTTGTTACCAATAAGCAAGGGTTTCTTCTCCAGCTCTTTACTTCCATGCCTTGTAACCATAGCATGAGCAGTCCGATAGAATCTTCTATCATATCCCTTTGGCCAGCCATACTCCTCCCGCAAGTCCATGAGCTCCTTCATGTCGGCCTGGCAAGCATCCCAAACAGCATGCTCTGCCACTTTGTTAAAGAACTTCTTGATCTCCTTGCGGCGTTCCTTGCCAAGTTGCTTTTCAACCTTATCCATATCGAGTAGCTGATCGTAAATCAATTCTGTAACATAGAAGAAGTCATACAAGAAGCCATCCTTCATTGACTTCGGGCAAATTCCCGGTACAGGATAATCGTACCTAACATGCGTCATGCTAAACCTGGGTTGTTTGTCCGAAGAATCAAGTAATGATGATGGCCAATTTCCGGAATTTCCCCACCGAAGGATGTTTCCAGTCGCAAGCCACGCACTAAACATATGTTGTTGTTCTTCAATAGGCCACTCCCGGACAATTGCCCCCATATCAAGTACTACGTTTTCATAGTCTTTGCATCCTTTAGTGCATGGGCAAAGGTTTGTGATCTTTGCTTCTCCATTTTCATCAAGAACGAAGTCTTCATCTGTGTCTTCCTTCTTCTCCACTCTGTAACAGTAGCAGGCGCAACGGTACATATTCCAAATGCCCTTCTCGAATCTTTGCAGTTCCGCAGTTGACATCTCTGTCTGCTTAACAACGTTCGCATAAATAGTCGAATAGCTTGCGCCGGATTCGAGCGCTTTGAAGTTTAGACGTGCATTATCAACCCATGGCCGAATAAACCATTTGTCAACCTTTTGCAGAAGCCAAAGATCAATAGCTCGATAAGTGCCTTTTTCGACGTCTTTTACTAGCGCAGGCTGCACGAAAAAGTCGCCGCGCCAAATCTGGCTTCCAAACATTTCGAGAAGGACGCACTTTTGCTCGGTTTTGACGGGGTTGCGGAGGATTTCCAGCAGAGCAATGGCAGTGGGAGGGTAGCTTGATGCAAGGACTCGGCACCTATGAGCTTCATATGCGAGATAGGCGTTTCGGAATCCACGACTGGCGAGTTGGACGTTGAGAATGTTCGAAAAGGCTTTGGCTTCGTCTGGAAAGAGATTGTCGAAGTCGATAACTTGGGAGAGGATGTCGAAGATCAGCTCGTTGGGAAGTCCAGGGAAAGGCGACACTGGAGGTTCCTCGTCCAGGACTGAAGAGCCATCGTTTACCGGTAGGACCACCTTTGGGGCCGGAGTCTTTTGCTTCTTCCGTGACTGTTTCATTGCTGCTTTCTGCATTTTATGGGTGTATCGTTTGTCGCTCTTGTCGTTGCGCTTTCGTTTCGTTCCGGCGGTGTTTCGAGGCATTTAGGCGGTGTAATGAGGAATGCCTTGATGAGGAATGTGGATGGTCGAGATCTGTAGGAATGGTTGTCAGCTTCTCGACCTGCTCAGAGATATTTAATGTACCTGTCTTGCGAGAAAGATACGCTTGCAAGCTGTCCTTCTGGAGGGGACTGCAAACTGGCAAGCTTGTCGTGAATTCTGGATCTCGTCTGAGAGAAGCGGTTTCTCCTTGGCCAACAAAACCTCGTCCTTTGTAAGTATGTCCTATTCAAACTGAAAAGTGAAGTCAGGATCTCCGGGTACCAGACAGAACCAGGCGAGCGGGGGCGAGTCATTACCAGAGGCTTGAAAAAGATTGTTGTTGTCGGAAGAAGGCCAAAAGCCGAGAGAGGATGATTGTGAGAGGTCAAGGCGACCTTGAGATCTCACTGGAATTCTCCGGACAGGAAGTCGCTCCAACGACGCTAGTAGCAAGTGTGGCGGGTGAAATGTGGCTTGCGCCCATTGGGTGTTTTCGCTTCCACCTTCCGGAAGCACCATATGTGGAATCTGCACGCAAAAACAGCCATTCAAGGGCAACCAACGTCTCATCACCATTTCTGGGCATCTCCATTCCGAAGGAGAATGGCTCTCGATACCGTTTGCGGCTTTCAGATGGGGTGGTTCATACTATCCAGACAAGACACTTTCGTCAACACCGTCTATCGTACAGATCAACCATCCTTTCCCGAGCAGTTGCAGACCGATGATTAACATATATATTACGGCTCGATGTAGAAGCTTCTGACGGTCGGCCGATGATCAGTCTGACCACTTGTTAATTCCCATACAAAAAAAAATGATCGTATAACGATGGTAGAATGAGATCAGCCAATCATCATGCCTTGGGTGATACTAAGAGGTAGACTTTACTTTGCTCACTTAAATCATTTTATTAAAGAAGGATATTTAACGCTACTTAAGTATTCTGTATTAGGTACTCTATAGATCACCACTCGACCCACCCCTACCTCGTCCCGTACTACCCTCAGTTGGCATTCTTCACTAATCATGTTTCCCCTCCCTAAGCCTTTCTCCTATCTACCCCACCGGTTGACATTTGGCAGCATAACTAGAACAAGTCTCAGAATTAGCAATAAGGTTCTTTGAAGCACAGGGGAGACGACGAAAGGCATTATGACTAAGGGAAGGGGAGGAAGGAAGTGGCGAACGAGGGATGCCGACCGAGCGAGGGGAGGGGTGCGGATGGTGCCAGTGACGAGCAAGGCATACTAGATGATGAATCATGGATGTCGGTGCGATGAATGGGGGGTGCTGGCGCGTGAGGAATACTGGGAGAGGAGGCAAACTTACAAACAAGGCATGCCGACTGAGCAGTGGAGAGCTGGCAAACGAGAAATGCCGACCGAGCAGAGGGAGCTGATGAGCAAGAGATGTTAGCTGGCGAACAACAGATGACGAGCGAGGGATGAGTATGAGAAGTGAGAAATGCTGGGGAAGAGACAACTCGACGAACGAGGGATGTCAAACGCGACGGCGAGCGGTGACGAGCGAGGGATTCCGACCGAGTGGAGTGGCGAAGTGGGCGGCGGGGAGGCGGTAACGAGAGCGTGAGACCCTGACCGAGCGGGAGGGGGGAGGGGGGAAGGCTAACGGGCGAGGGGTTCTGAACGAGCAGGGAGGGGTAACGGGTGAGGGATTCCGACCGAGCAGGAAGGGGTGGTGACGAGCGAGAGATTCTGACCAAGTGGCACGAGTTTGTTGAAACATTTAAGTCCTTCGGTGTTAAAGTTCTTTCAAAAAACTCTGCAAAGTGGGCCAACCTTGGCAACAATGAACAGAATAAAGTGAATCAGTGGTGGTTAATTGTTCTAAGAAGGAATCAGTGCCCCGCTCGATGGAATCAATGTTGCGTGGTTGGAACATTAAACGTCGCCCGATGGAATCATTGGGAATGTTGAAGTTTATTATTTCCAAAATGGGGCCAAGGCGTGACTTTGGTGGTGTCATCGTGACGCCGATGGTCACCCAATCGGCCGTTAACCGTTTGAGGGGTCTCTATGATGTCACAATAGTAATTGAAGAAAGTGGTATTGTGTAGGGGGTATATTCCAACATCAGCATAAACAGACAACTCTGGAATCGAACCTGTGCAAACTTCATGAACTTGCTGCTCAGCCCTACCGCTCCGAGTACGGCGGTGCCAGCTCGCCAACCCCTACATTCCTTCCACTCTGGATCCGTTCAGACTCAACAAGCACCGCAGTGCTATCCATCCTCTCATCACTCCTTCCACCATAGCTTAAATCACCCTCAACCGGCATCCGCTCCAACAGAATCTCCCCGCCCTTTGGATTAGCCGAATAGGTGGGAGTAGGATCTATGCTCTCCGGTGGTTCCTCACCGGCAGCAGCTCTCAGCCCCTCGTCCAGCCTTCGCTCCCTCTCCGCTGCTTTCCGCTTCCTAATTCTTCGCAAAAACCAGAAAACCGCCACCAGCGCGATGAAGCCAACTACACTCAGAGCAATCATCCCCTTTTCGAATGGGTCCAGGATTAATACCCGTTCCGGCTCGGGATACATGGTCGCCATCTTCGTATTGGTAGGGTCTGGATCATCTTCGGGCTTGAGAATCTCAGCAATGACCAGGCCAGTCATCGGTTGATCAACCCACCAATATTCTTCCGTCTTTGTCGAGAGCGGCCAGGAGGTGTAGAAAGCAAACTCATAGTTGCTGTGCTCGCTGTCGTAGCTGCTAGCAATGGGTCTGGTTTTTTGAAACCAGGAGACGTGAATCGGGAGCGCCTTGGTTGTCGTGCCGGCCGAGACTGTTTGACAGAGATCACCAAAGGCGGCGGCTGTGAGGCTCCATGTTGCTGTAGGATTGTACGGACAGCACTTCCCTGTAATGCGCGACGCTCTCTGCCAGCTCATGGTGGAGCTTGCAACTGGAGTCTTCTCGGCGGTCGCTACCCGTGCTGTTGTTGTCGTAACAGTAGAGTAGGAGTCGGTCATAGTAACGGTATCGTAGCCGTCGGCCATGGTTATCGTCGCGTAGGTGTAATACCGAGGACATAGCTGGGCATACGCATGGCCCCGGCCATTCTGGAGCGCAAGAGTCTCGAGCGGGCCGGTGTTTGTGAGGTAGATGCGTGGAGGCAGCCCGGTGTGGATACACTGCCTGTCGTCGACAGTGAGGAATGTCTTTCTGCCGGTGAACCCATAAAGCGAGTAATCGTCGTCGGGGTAGATGTGCTTGCCGTCATAATATCGGGTGATAACGTCGTCAGGGTCTGGAGGGTACGGGATGTAGTGGCCGCGATTTCCACATGTTGCGTCAGCGGGTGGCGTGTATTGCGTTACTTCTCCGTAGTCGGTGGTAGTTGACACTTGGATGCGCTTGATGGTCGAGGTGGTCGTGTAGACGGATCGGAAGATGGTCTTATAACCCATCGAGTAGAGCGCACTGCTGGCCTTGAAGAGGTGCAAGTAAGTATGAAGTAACTTTTTGCCTTGTCAAACTGAAGAATTCTGGTGTCGCGACTGCTGACGGGGGTCCGTGCGAATCCAGCGTCAAACGCGTTGGTGGATTCATCAAGTTAGTTGAGTTGACTGAGTTGACCTTGAGGCGGAGCATCTCGATGATGTGGAATGTGGAACGAAATATGTAGAAGGCAGCACCAGTTCATTGTCGATAAAAGCAAAGATCTCAAAGTCGGTATGATGATTTTTCGGCCCACCAGCTGAAGGCTTGTTCTCTCAAGACATCCTTGGCGAAAGTCGGCCGTGACCAACCATTTGGGCGAAGGGTCCCCAAAACAAGAAGGAAAAGAAGGCGGAAAGTTCTCGTTTGCATACCTAACTATCATAGCCGAAAGTTGAAACTCAGGGTCCAAAGTTCAACACCGCCCTTTCAACCTGCTCAACACCTTGCGACAACATGATCGGAGCCAACAAAACACACGTATCACAGAAGCCAGTATCGAAAAGCAAGAGAACTTGAAAGTCTCGGGCTCAGAATGCCACCTCATCTTCTCACCGCACACCCCACATCACTGGCCGCCAACCGAGCCATGTTTGCTACTTCCCATCCACCTCTACTATCCCAAGACTCAAAGACCAACAGCTTGCTTCACCATCTCAGTCAAAACAGAATAACAGCACGCCGAGATTTGAGCTTCAATGAAGAAGAGCCTACCGACTCCTTTGCTATGTAGAGTTTTAGCTGGCGTGGAATAGGATCGCGCTCACCATATCGGCAAGTTCCGACCAGGTGGAAAAAGGCGAGTTTGACATAGAGGAGGTACGTACACTCTGCCCCTCCATACCATTTCATTTTCATTATCCAACCTCGCAAACAAATACTGACAGGAAGACTTGCAGCTTTACCTCACACGATTACGCCTACCCTCCGACTATCCTTGGACGAAAACATCCATGCATCCGCCCATCATCTGTTCGCCTCGATCTTTTGACCCTCTTCTCTATCCACAGAATTCGGGAGGTTCCTCGGCCTTCCGGCTCAATCCACGTTTCTTCTCTCTCTCTCTCAGTCGCTCCCAGCTTCATATCCACGACCATACCTCCGTACCACCGCCCACCTACAACGTCGGTAACCAGCAAACCATTCCTGCGCCCTCAAAGCGGCCCGATACTCCTCTTTCTCAAGATCAATCACAAAAACGGCACAACATCTGAATGCAGGACAGCAGTCGAGAGCTTTCAGGACATAAGGCCTACCTGTGCTGGATGCCAGACTGGTTAGAACGTAGTGGAGGAAGGGATATGGTGGTTGCAGTCGTAGGAGGATAGGGTTAGGGACGACCGACACAGGTATGGTATGAAGCTAGAGTCACTTCTTTGCTGCCGTTGTCTTCGAGGCTTCTTTGATTAGGAGCTACGGCCATGGCTCTCACACAGTCAGCATTTGGATAGGCAATATAGAGCTTCTAATGAATTCACTTCCATTTCTCTTTATCCTGGCACCGATGAGGCATTGAATAAATCCATGGATCCAACGTACCTGTCATATGGCATTACAAGATCACAAGGTCCGAAAGACCCTTCCATCAAATCACATCCCATCTCCGAGGACTCCTGACATCACCGCACCTTCACATCAGCAACCCACTCAACGTCGCCTCTTCCAACCTCCTCATACCAGACACCCAGCCAATGCCGATGCCTCGAGCCCCGCCCATCCCCAAAATCCCACCCCGCCTCAACCCACACGGCCCTAAATCGTCTCTCCAGTGGCAATTTCGGGCCTTCCAGTTTTTGAGCCCGGTTGAGCTTCTCTTCGTCACGTTTTGGGGCTTTGCAATCGGTATTGGGGTCTTCGTAGTCGTCACGGAACTGGGATCTTTGAATAGAGATATTAGAGTCCTGAAAAAAAAGTGTCAGCGGTTGAAGGCGTAAGTTCGGGTCATGCAGAGATGAAACTTTGAAGCTAATCTATCGGTTATTTCAGGCTTTCTGACAGTCAAAATGATGAAGTGGAAACGTTGAAGAAACAACTTGGTACAAGCACTTCTTAAATAAAGATCCCTAGCAGGAAGTACAAAATAAAGAGATACTAAAAATCGAGCACCATCAACAAACGATATGAATCCTCAAGATACTAGAAGGTATCGGCGGCAGCCTTGGCGGTCTTCACTTCACGCTTCTCCAAACCCAGGATGCATCGCCCTTCCTTCCAAGCAGCCTCATTGACGTTCTCCTTGTCGGCCAAGTATTCAGCAACCAGAACTACAATCTCCTTCCACTTTCTCTCTCTGCTTCTGAAGATGCTTCTGTAGACTCCTTGGACCTGATCATACCCATCCACCCCCGCCGATTCGTCTGCAAGAAACAAGGTAACAAGACTGAAGACACCAAAAGCCAACCAGAGCCTAGTTACACCATAGTACACGATAGTAGACCCCAATCCAAAGCTGATGACATAGCTGCGGATCTTGTTCTTGGCGACTGCCTTAATTAATGTTAGTATATATATCCATCGATGTTCCTTTCCCACCCAAAACACGGAGAGAGCGGAGGGTGCTTCATACCGAGGGAGAGGAGCGTTCTATTGCAAAAGACTCTAACATGATTGCAATTGAAAGTATGAACTTGATAAGGTCAGCGACAGGGCTGTAAACGACTTGGAAGATGCCACAAACCAATTATAGCTTCGGAAAAAGAGCTCCACTTCTTGTGGTTCAGGAGCACCTGCAAACGAAGGGGCAATTCCCAAACCTTTTGCATCTCGACGAGAGCACTGCCAACTTCCTTGGCCTCCTTAAGCTCCGTGCCCGAAAGCTTCGTCTTGAAGCGTATGCCGAGGATGCGGGAGGCCTCGGAATGGGGTTTGGGGGTGGCAGAGCGAAGCGTAAGGGCGAGGAGAGACGACCTTGGTGGGAGGGTGAGGGCAAGCGACATAGACTGTGCTGCCGAATTTGGCGAGTTGGTGAAGCTTCGAAGAGGGTTCGAGAGAGTCTCGGACTTAAGGCGGATGGCGAGCGGTGTAGGCGCAGGGTGCTGATCCTCGCACGGAAGATCGTTGAGAGGGCCATTTTGATGGACCTTCTGTTGTCTCTGGGTGTTGTCGAGGGGTAGAGTGTTTGGCTCAGAAGAAGAGTAAAGTCCGGGCCGCCTCCTCCCCAGGAACGGAAGGACCTGACCAAACCTTCTGGGAAGGAGGCAAGTCGGAAGGAACACTAATTCTCACCCACAAAACTGGCACTCAAAATGCACATTCTTCAGCATTACTTGACACAGCACAAAAGACTGTATGCCGTCAACAATGAGCGCCACTTAGGTCGTTATCGCGGAATCGCTTCACGATCAAGAAGCATGTGCAGTTTGCACTACAAAGCTTCATTGGTGAATTGCTGGCATCTTTCAGCACAAGACATACCTTTCTGATAAGCTTGTAGATCGATGTTCTTGCAAACATTAGGTACAGCCTATCAACTCTTACTCGTCCGGTTCCTTGTGGTATTGTGGGTGGTATTAATATATATTGTAGATTTGGCAACCTTGATTGATATTTAGATTGAGCACAACAGCTCTTATTAGTATTAGGTGCTTTCCATACATCAACCTCCTGCTGTAGCTCAGTGGTAGAGTATGGGATTGCAGCTTCACGTCAACAATCCTAGGGTCCGTGGTTCATGCCCGCGTAGCAGGTTCAATTCCTCGAGGAGGTACATTTTTGTTGCTCCCGCTCTTGCTCGAATTGCTTTGGGCGTGGAAAGATGATGATACTATGTGGTGGAAGTTGATAGAATCATGAGTCTCACCTTCCACCCCGTCATGGCTCTTTGGTGTTCAAAGTGCATGGATGAACACGATGGCAGTATTACTTCGACCTTGGTTCCGACAGCGGGCATGCATGTCGGCCCGTCGGTCGAGAAATTAAAGGTCGAGTAACGGTTATACATGCTTAAAAGTTCATATCTAAAAGCATACAACACCGAGGGTTCCCGCGTGGTCACCCACCGCAGTACTGACTCGGCGATCAGAAGTTTGACTCTGGGAGAGCGGACGGGATCCCGTATTGTCTTCAGTCTATGGTCGTATGCATGTATCAATCTGTTAGTTTGGCTATTACTTGTGCACATGGACATCTCGGGTTGTGCGTAAATTCATACAGATAAGCATGGAGCAAAACATACAGCACCAAGGATTCCCGCGTGGTCACCCACCGCAGTACTAACTTGGCGATCAGAAGCTTTACCAGAGGAGAGCGGACGGGATCCCGTATTCTCTTCAGTCTATGGCCGTATGTGACAATTCAGCTTTTTATTATTCTAGATTCCGGTGGATTTTTTTGCTTTTGGGCTTCAAAAACCAAACATACAGCACCGAGGATTCCCACGTGGTCACCCACCGCAGTACTGACTTGGCGATCAGAAGTTTAACTATGGGAGAGCGGACGGGATCCCGTGTACTCTTCAATCTATGGCCGTATGTGTCTATTTGGCAAAACAGAGGATTCTATAATGCTCTGAAATCTACACCTCTCTTACCGACTCTACAAAGCCGAGATGCCTAGACGGGCAAGTTCAGCCGATGTTCCCATCGATGCATCGGAGTGACGTCTTATGTATGTTCCTCAAATCTTCAGCCTTTCACCGAAAACATTCGTCTCGACTTTCCCACAGCCTTCCCGATCTCTACAACGATCTTGCATGACGCATGACGCATAGCCATGAGGCTCAAAACTCCACATGGCCTCAACTGCAACTCCACGCGAACCTTCTTCAACGTCAACTCTGCAGCGCTCTGAGCGACCTCCACAATCCAGGGTCCACACCACTACCCTAATTTCACAAGCCATGAAAGTAATTATGGTTGATCATGCCGTCATGATGAGCCTCATTGCAGATCGCAGGGTTGTGGGCTGTGATAGGCTGTGTGATGATCATGGGTTGCTCAGGCGTTGGTGTGGGTCACGTGCGGGTGGCATGAGCAGTCCGCAGTTCGAATTCGTTGGGAGGCGCTGGTGGCACCCCACGGTATGGCTTGGGTGTGGAGTGATGGTGTGGGGAGACGGAGGGGTGCCTTGGTGGCTGCCTTGGATGTGGGGTAGGTGGAGTGGATACTGTGGAATGTGGGGATTCGGAGGGGGGTTCGGTACCGAGGAGGTAGTTTGCGGCCGAGTCGGATCCAAGAGAATGGATGATGTGCGCTGGGCTGACGGCGTGAGCTCTAGAGGTTGTGCTGAGAAGAAGAGTTATTCATTATAGAATTGTGAGAATCGCATAGTAATACAGAGATATAGAACCCCAAGATAGTAGGATAGCAAACGAAAGCAGCAAAGTAGTAGAATCCCCAACCAAGCCGTCCATTCAACTCGAACGAGCAACAGTACCGAAAAGTATAATACAATCTGAAATGACAGTCAAAAAGCAAGAGCCAACATCGTATACCAGCCCATAACGCCATAAACGCCCGAAAACAAAAAGCCCCCAAACCCGATCGAAGTCTAGAAACGCCGGTATCCCTCAAAGCAAAACCAAAGCAAACGAAAAACACCCCCAGCAAGTCCAGCCAAAACATCTACAATCCTCTCTCCATCACTCTCTAAAGAAAGTTGATGACCATATACGTAATCCCAGCCACCGTAGCAACCCCCACAGTAGCCATCCCTCCCCTCGTACTCGACGCTGCACTCTTCGAGTTCGAAGAGGTACCATTCTTAGCATGGCGACCGTGCGTTGATCCACCAGCGAGAATAACCACTGGTGCTCCGCCGGACTTGCTGCCTGATGATTTGGTGCCTGAGGATGAGGAAGAGGAGGACGATGAAGAGGAGCTGGAGCTACCACCGCTGCCGCCACGGCCGCCTCGGGGATCGCGGGCAATGAGTTGCGAGAGGTCGTCGGAGTCGTCGAGGAGCTCGCCGGCTTCGTCGGAGGTGAGGATGTGGATGGGCTGCTCGGTTACTGGCAGTTCGAGGGTCTCGCTGTGCTGAAGGGCTGCTTGTGAGGTTGATACTGATGCTGGGAGCGATGTTAGCAGATGCTTCAAAGTTGAGGGAAGTGAAAGTAACGTACCATCATTGTGAGGAAGGTCGATTGGCTTGAGGACCATCGATCGAGCTACTGGAGCAGTAGCAGCGAGGATAGCAATCCATGACTCGGCAGAGATCTTCATGGTGTTTGTTGTAGAGTTTGTTTGTGGTGATGTAGTTGTTGTGGTTTGGCGCTTGCTGCTCGATAGCGTGGACTAAGGTTGACTGAACCGAGAACGCTAGTGATTGGATGTATGCAGAAAGTGAAGTTTGGCAGCTGTCAGATATAAAAGTACTTCAGACGATTGGTATGTAACCGAAAGGCTGTCGAGTAAGTATCGTGCGTTGAAAAGCGTGGTGATGTGCGATGATGTAGCTGGGAGAGTTCGGATTTTATAGGTTTGGCTGTTTGTTCGCCCCTGCAATATGCACTTGAAGGGCTCAGTAAAGATTTGCGCTAGCAACCCAAACAATATTGGCGATACAGGGGTCCTGTCGCCCTATGATTTGATCGGCTGTTTGCTGCGGACAGCACACAGCCCTACGACTTGTGAGCTTTTGGAAGCTTAACCGATGCCTTACTGAACTATGACCGCTCTGTTGTTAGTCAACATGGTCGAGCCGCTCGCAGAAAGGTGTAGAGGCGGATCGTCGGTTAAGGGTTCCGGTATTATGATGGCCATGTTGAAGAGGGGGGTAGGGGTCGAAGGAGGCATACATAGCCAGGTACTACTATGTGATAATTTGTGGCTGATTCTGAGGCCCAGTTGCGAGCATTGACTAAATTGAATCAGCAGTGTAATACACGTTCGATATTGCGATCACTGGCCTTGGGCGGAGTGAGCTCGTGGAAAGGCTTGACTTCTAGAACGACGATGGAACGATGCCTTTGGCGTTCTGGAAGGCAGATGAACCCATTTTTGATATTCTTCGACATAAGATGGGCGCCTTTTGCGGTCTTGGTGTTGAAAGTTGGGCGACTGTTAACCATGTTGAAAAGGGCTGTGTGCGTCTTGGGTTTCTCGCTTCTGCCAGGACCCGTTTCCGCGCCGGTGGGAATCTACAGGAAAAATATAAACAGATGCAAGATGAAAACTTATTTGACTGACAATGCTTCGTGGAAGCTTTCATCCCGACAAACGGCGATGATGCAACTGGTTATCTGGAAGTAGAAATCTGATCCGTGAAGGGTAGCATCGGATATGTACATTATTCGTTTGCTCCACCGTTGGCTTGAGGCAAAGTGCAGGCTCATGCAGGCTCGGTTTGCTTACCGATAGGCGTTAGAGTTCATCTTCTGTTCCGATCGAATGATGAAAAAGCGTTGCGGTTTTGTGGCTGAGCAATCCCTGTGGTGCGGAGTTGCGGTGGGTGGTGCGGTGAGTGCGGTGCGGGGTGGAAGGATCTCCAGATCATGATGAATTCATTCGCTGATCAGTGGCCACCCTACATACCTTGTAGAACGATCATGTATTCAAAGTACCCTAGAGGAGCGCAGAAAAACAGTACCAGTCAACAGAGAAGCTCGTGATAAAGTGTGTATCAATAATTCATTAAACGTAATACGGTGAAACCCTCCTCCAGTACGAGCAACCCATTAGAAATAACCAAGAAAACCCAAGCAACCAAGCATTCGCTACCATGACATAGGAAGGCGCCGACACAGCCCACTCTGAAGCACCGAGAAGCGAATCTCTAGATACTCCAGATACCGAATAGCAAAGCAAATCTAAAGCAAGACAAACATTCTTAGGCGGTGATAGCGAGGCCGGTCAGTACGACACCGGCACCCACCCACCTCCAGCCTGGAGTGATGCTGATCGCAGTGCTGTTCTGGCCCTCTTCCTCATCATCACCACCACCTCCTCCGATCTTCTTTCCTGCTTTCGTTCCGCTGGCACGCTTCCAGTAATGGTTATCGAGAGGTGAACGAGCTTCTACAACAGTGGTGTTAGCTCAAGCAAACGGACGCTGAATGTGAGCTTTGTGAAACATACCAATCTCGTTCTCAGCAGGGGCCTGAGCAGCGACAGCAACGGTCGCGAGAGCAAGGATTGATGAAAAGACAGTGAAGGCCTTCATTCTGAGTATCGTGTGGACTTGTTGAAAAGGTAAAGGTTGAGCTGAAGTGAAATGAGGCCGTCCAAGGAGGTCGCGTCAAGGTCCGAAAGGAGATGCTAAGAGGCTCGTCCCGAAAAGCTTATTCTCAAAAGGCTGTTGAATGGGTTCTTGGAGGAAGCGATCGCAAGGTGTTGATGGAAAGAACAAGAGATCTGAAGCCGTTTATAAAAGCTTGGTTAACCCAGCCTCGATGACAGCGAACTGCACGTGTCGTCACTGTTCGAAGCTTGTTTGCTAGCCACAGCATTAGCCTGCCAGTTGGGTGGGTGGGACAGAAGAGGAAGGAGAGTGCCGATCACCAACGAATTGAAAACAAGCAACGCCATGATTACTGTAATTAACTAGTCTTTGCTTATTCTGGGAGATTGTATCCGATGCGGTGCACCGAAGCCATTTTCGTATGTATCTGATGTATGTATGATGCAGGGCGCCGGAAAGTGAACGACAGTTTGCTGGATGTCGAAGTATAGATGTGGCACTTGCTTCAGTTGTACATAATTCGAGATTACAGGTGCGCGAAGTTAAGGGCGAGAGTAATATCTGCAGATATGATGTGAGCCATACTCTGAAGCATAGCTGCGGTGTACTGGCGAGCTCCTATAATAGAGTAGTTGATGTGGCATGGTCGTTGCACTGGTATGTATCCTCGAGCTCCACTTCAGTATGGTGTTGATAGTCGAAATGCCCGCTCATCCAATTGAGATTCTACTGGGCTCCTATCTATGTCAGTATCAGCAATCCGTCGTGTCTCTTTCGCTGACAGGGGCTGAAACTTACTGAACCTCGTAAATTATGAGCGAACTCACCGCCTGTCTTACAGTCTGCGGTGTCTATGGAATGGGCAACAAGCCTATTACAGCTTCACCTCCTCCGATGAAGGCCATCCATCAGCCACATTGTAACTCGTTCTAAACTTTCGGTGGTCAGCGCTCGCCAACTCTGTCTATTAGTGGTTGTCTGAGCCGAAATCTCATCATCGTTGCTCGAGCGCTTCTCGAACGTCGTATCGTGAGGTGAGATCTCGGTCTAATCCGACCTTTCACGAAAGGATGATCGGCAAGTTCCGTTCATGTCAACTGAAGCATAGTTGGAAACACCGGCGCTCGGAGTCATCGTAATTTCCCCTTCCGTTATACAGAAACAAGTAAGTCGAGGTATGGCCCATGGCTCAGTTATCGGGGAGACGGGACCTGGGAAATTCAGGATTTGGCGTTTGCGCGCGACTTCGTTTGTTGGGGCTGTTCAAGATGATCCTTCGTTGTTGCTGAGGGAAATCAATCGTGTAGCAAGGAGGGGGCGTTGAAGACGGTCGGTGTTTTCGGAAGGGACGATTTCTGAGGAAGGAGAGGAAGTTGGGATGGAAGAAGATAGGTGGTTGAATTTTGGGGAAGACATGCATACGCCGATGACGCTGAAGGGCCAAGGGAGCTAGGAGAAACAAGCGACATCTCTATGACATGTACACACCCTGTCATTCTACATACGAGATACTTACTCCGAAGTATCTATCTCAAAGGTCTACCTTTATTCCTTCCACAAAAACTTGCCATACCAACCATAGGACTATCGAAACAAATGCGACCCGCCAAACTGTCGTCCAAGAGAAAACACAAATCATCATGACTACCATAATGGCAACTCCAACGCCCCACAAAAGATCTCTTCTTCTCATTATCCGTTCCCATTTCGAGTTTCCTGCCGGGGTACTGTCCAGGTATCGTGGAGCCCTTGATTGAATCTTTGCTGAAGCACCATTAGGATGTGTATTTGGGACCTGATTTCCGACTTTGAGATCCGCCGTCGATATGTGGGTCCCTTCGCAATGTTAGCACATCATTACATCTCGACCATGCATATGCATCGCATAAGTAGCTAATGGATTCGATCCTATGGCATACCTCTTTGGTGAGACGGGTTTCTAGAAAGCTTCTCATTTCTATCCGAAGTGGCCATAGGTACGGTTGCTGCAAGCGTGCGAAGTACAGTGAGAAGTAAGACCAGTATGATTATCGGAGTCGTCCGAGCTGTCTGCATTTGCAGTTTGAGAGATGAGATGAGACGGTGAGAAACGATGGTAGCGACAGCTCACTACTTGCGCTTGCTGGATTACAACTGTGCACTGGTTATATGTGAGTGGACAGCGAGGTTGATCGTCGACGTTGATTATGTGGTAGCAAGGACGACTCACCTTGTTCTCACAGATAGATGAGATGGATGGGTCAGCTTGATCAAGATTCTCAGCTGGCGATACAGCGCCAGCAAACTCAAACAAATACAAACGCATCATTCTGTTACATACTATCATGCTGCGGGACACTACATTTACCTGTGCTAGCTACTTCAGCAGGTTCATACATGCGTTCTCTGCACCTAAGTATACCTGCTTTATACATACGACAATTAAAGCTTGGAAACCCTTCACGGTACGAAGCTCAATAATTCTCGGCTTTCAGGAGGTATGAGGGCAAATACACTGTGCATTGTGAATTCGTTTGTATTGGTCACGTGCATCATGGCACCAACTTTCACCAGTTCAAGATGGCCACTGGCTGGCCTTGCGAGGCTCGATATTCGCAGTCTTTACAGGTAAGTGCATATCCAGAATTCTCGAGACAGTCTTCACTATGCTAATGTTTCTTCTAAATGCCTTATGCAAGCCTTTGGGTATGTAAAATAAGGAAAAATGCATAGGTCCCCAAAGCTACCCACCGCAGCGCTATGCGAAACAAAAACGACACTACATAACAACGGAATGCAACGATGCTAACGAAAAACGGGAACCCCTTCATACGGATTTCCTGTACGAGTTATACCCACACTCCTCTAATCAGCCTGTGCAAGATAGGCACCAGCCGCCAAACCAAAATACAAAGCTCCAATGCGAGCGAAACCCTTCTTGATCTCCGCCAGCTTCAGTTTTGGTGGTTCAACGACATCGGGCTCATCATAGACTTTGAGGACCTGGCCGGAAACGGGATCAAAGTCGTGCTTCTTCGGATACTGGCCATTGGTAACCCATGAAGTGATCACTGAAGAAAGCGACTGGGTTAGTTTGGGTATGTACTTCTATGGTGGGAAAGGCACTTACAGCGGAGTGGATACTCGACGGTCGCGGCGGATGGGTCGAAGAGGAAGGCTGAGGAGAGAGCGAGGAGTCCTGCTCCGCCGATGAGGGTGGCTTTGTCAACAGTCGACATTGTTTGGGGCTTGACAGAAAGTCGGGTACTGAGTACGGGTTCGAGGATTTCAGAAAGGGAGATTGATGGGTGATGTATGGTTGTTCAGATCAGGTTCATTTGGATACCCGGACGGAGTGATTTATACGGTCGGAGGTGTGGCCATCTTGCAACGCTCATCTTGAACTCATGAGCAGGAACAGCAAACCAGGTGCCCTTATGTGCAAGTCAACTTGACAAACGGGCGAGGAACTGAAGCATTAACATCTGCAGATGACACCCAATTCGATATTCTATGAATACTGTCCTGAATTCAATTTTGCTTGCTGGAAGCCTCAATCACGAAGTAACGGGTAAGCAATTCCAGGAAATCCCGCTGTATGTTAACTGACATTACTTTCCCTCTGATTATACTTACTAGAGAGATATGTCAGTGCTTACTTAAGTATCTCATTCGAATATTCGAATCTTAGGCCAGCTGGAACGTTAACTGTCTGGAGCCTAAGCCAACACCACATACAGAAAGAGGTGTCATATTGATGAGAAGAGAAAAGTAGTTTCATCCGACTATTGAGCAAAGGGGCTGGAACCAACTGCAGTACTGAAGAGCCAAGTACATATGCTAACTCGACAACACTCCTCAAAGGAAGAGTCCCACACCAGCCGCCACTCCACCAGCTGCAACTATCAGAGCGGTCTTTGCTCGGCCAGAAACATGGCCCGATACACCGCTGCTATTTTGAGCTTCCGACTCTTGCACCTCGCCCATAAACTGTTTACATTCCGGATCGCCGTCGGAGCTATCACATTCCACCCATTCGCCAGGTTCACCACCCACCTTCGGCTTGTACCACTTGCCTTTTTCCCTTTTATTTCTACCAGAGCTGCTTGCTGCACCAGCTAAACCTGTCGTCGGTTGCGCTGAGCTTGAAGACGTCGTTCCGGAACTCTCACCACCTTTCTTTCCCGACTTCGCAGGATCTCTTCTGGCCAAACCACTTGCATCCTTCGAGCTCGATTCTGCAAAACTGCCAGTGGAAGGGGTAGGTTTGACTTGCCCTGAAGAATGGTTAGTCTGTATCCAAGTAAGCTTCCAAAACACAAAGTGCAAAGGAATACGATTGGTACCGACCCGAAGATGATAAGAGGCTTTCAATATGAGAAGTAGCAGCACTGTCGGAGCCCGAGTTTGTCGGATTTACACGGCCCCATCCGTCGGATGACAACTCAGGTGATTTGAGGCCCTGAGCAGCGTCTAGAGCACCGTTTATGACAGCGTTTCCGGTAGAAGTTGGTGTGCCATATGGTACTCCAGCGGTAGCTGCGCCGATACCGGCTGTTATGCATACGGCTACCACCACGTTTTGGACGTCTACCTTCATGGCGAAGTTTAGGGACGTGAGAATACGAAGTCGAGTTCGAAGTGGCTTGTATTTGGAGAAAGTAAAAGGAGAAGGATACCGAATGTGAAATCGGATCAGTTGTAGTGTAGGTAGCAGAAGCTTCTGAGCTGATGTTTGCAGTTTCTCTAGGCCTGACCTGATGACGGGCTATTTATACTCGAACCGGAAGCTTCGAAGCATCGTAACATCTGAAAACAGGTTCATTGGTATGCCAGCACGAGAACACGTAAGTTATACTTTCCGGGCAAGTTGAAGAAGCAGCATCTTCTGACATGTTAATTGCACAGATAACAATACCGTGACTATGCCACTCGCTACTTGATCATGCTACTTTCTCGAGCACTTTGCAAATTTGCTATGGTGGTCTACATGTGCAAAGCTATGATCTTCGAATAGATGCAACCGCTTCACTTGCGCTGATGTACTCTAGTCTTTCTTGAGAACACTCAAGCTGCATTGATTTCGATCTCTATTCTCCTGAATGCATGTGCAAGTAACAGGAAGACAAGCCAGTATACTTGGTTCCTTGGAATCAGTTCCGAACCAGTGGATATGCAGGGACTCTCAATCGAAATAAGAAGTACTCAGAAGAGGAATTAATCCATTAATCCAGGATCTAGAATCTAGGATGGAGCGTAAGGAAACTTGGAAAACCCCGTTCTCATGAAAAAAGGGAAAACGAAAGCCAAAACATATCCGGAAGTGCAGCTTCAACTAGAAGCCCGTTTTAAAACAGGGTCAGAATAAAGGCAGTACTGAAACCAACGACAGCTCCAACCAGCCCAAGATTTACAACAGCTCTTTGCATAGACATAGACTCCATGTCCTCATAGCAATGCCCGACCAGCCCAGACTTTAGACCAGTGCACTTTACCTTGATTTCCGCAATAAACGTACAGCCTTCGGGGACCTTCTCCTCGTTACCAGTGTGCTTCTGATCTGGGAAGTCGATCTCTATTTTGCCTCCACAATCGAGCTTCCTGGCAACAAGCCCAGAACCGTGTTTGAAAGTCTTACTCTCACTGCTGTGGATAACCAGCAATGCTGTGTTCTTCGTTGACCCAGATTCTTTGCCGTTGTGACCTATAACCACAGGCGTACCAGAACGTGAAGAGCTAGAGATAGTACCCTCCTTATGCTCAGCTGATGTGTTTTCGGTCCCAGCTGCTTCTAGGAAGTTGTTAGTATTTGTTTCGATGTCTGTGACGAAAGTAGCTAGAATAGAGTGCATTTAGGGCAAGTACAGGCCTGAAGGATTGGGATAGAGTCATACCAGATCGATGAGAGCCTGAAGCTGGGTCTATTTCGGCGGCGAGCGCATATGAGTTCAAAATCGCAGCCAGAAACAGGACAACTGTTGAAAACTTCATAGTGACCGATAAATTAGTGAGATTCCGGTGCTGGAGTATCGATTTCGGATGTATCTCGGTTGTTGGTTTGCTGACGAGAATGTTAAGTGCACCGGGATGCTCACTTTTGGGTGTGCAGAGGGGAGTTTTGTACCAAAGCAAGATATCTGCTCAAGATGTCCCAACATGGGCTTGCTGGCAACATTCATCTCATGTACATTTTTCATCTTGTCAACTATGACGAAGACACCATTCGGATTCAACAGCTTGCTCAGCACATATAACAGAGACAGAAATGTTTTTATGCGAATAGATACTGGAGATCTCTGCTAGAAATGATCTGGTTGATGTCTTTTAGGGATCTTTCGTGTGTTGAGCTGATCATGATCGATCATGTCCTATGTTCTAGTCATGCTGATGAGCGCTGCCAGATGTAGCAGTAGGAAGTATGCATATGCATATGTAATATCATCCTGAAAGAAGATTTAGATATCGATATATCAGGTTCATCACCCGTGCACCCTTCTTCGGCTAAGAGCGTTTCTGTATTATACTTAAGCAGAAAGATGTGCACGTGCTGAAGTGATGTTAAGTAGATCAATGATGTGAGATATAGGTTCCTTCCGGAGGTTGATGGGCCTTTTTATACTTCGAATCTTTGGCCATGAAGATCAGGTTGTGGTATATCATTGGCAGTGATGAGGACGTCTTCTCGACTGGTAGTAAAGGATATGAACAAGAAGCTCACACGAAATCTCCATGCATATCGTTATCATACAAAGCAAGTCCAGTAAATGTTACCTGTTGTCTAAAAACTTCGGTGATGACTTGAGAAATCTTGGGGCAATTACCAAAGAATGATCCCCAGGATGGCCATAAAGAGACAACGAGAACAGATGTAGTTCGGTGCAGCGAGCTCGCGAGCTCGAGCAGTACTAATTAAGTAGCTAATAGTCAGCTAAGTACTTGCAGTATGCGCATCGCATATGCTCGATTGTTACCGCATGCCGATGACGTGACTTGGTTCTATAGATCTAGCATGATATCGATTTGGATGTCGTTTTGCAGAGATATAACGGCCCATCATGGGCGAGTGTATCAGTACTGGTTTTATACAAAGCACCTCTTCTAGTAGCAATTTCAGCATGTGTGTATGTATCATGTCAATGGCAAACCCCACCAGTTTATCAATCATAAGTATATCTACGATGAAGGTAAGCTGTACGTACGCGTACGTAACCTGAACTGATCTATCAACCTCTAGAAAGCGCCCCAACAAAAGCTAACCTGAACAATAATCCATAGAAACCACACACGAACGCGAACCTTCATACCACCATTTCACCCGTACTAGCCGCGTGATCGATGATCGGAGGCTATGTGACCTAATAAACCTACTACTAAGAAAGTGCTTAAGAGTAAGTAAGTACTTGTATACCGTCGAACATCCAGAACGCACAAGGAAACATTATAAACATGTAAGTACCTGCAATTACCCTGCCTCCTAGAGTCCATACATGTATGGATGGAAGGACTGAAATTCCAATTGATTCAGTCATCTCTGCACGTCTTACGCCTTCTGGACAGCCACCTAAACAACCAAGGAATACGTGAACACGGCGGATCGGGCAAATAGCTTTTACTGCCACGTCCACCTCCACCTCTCGGTGAACGTGCAAGCAGGTCAACATGAGGTTGCAATTTGCGAGTCTCCAAAACTGACTCCGGCTGTGAGATTTCATGAGCTGGGTAGGCAATCGCATCGTGAGGAGCAGTTGCCAGTGCTTTGACGTCGTCTACAGGCGCAGCATAGGTAATGCCAGAGGACGCGATGAGGAGCGATACCGTGATCGGGCTGAGGAGCTTCATGGTGCTTAGGTTCAAAGTTTTTGGATTTGATCCGATACGGAGTGCTTCGGAAATGGTAATAGTGGCAATCTGTAAGAGGGAATCGGGATATTGCACTGGTGTAGGATACTTCGGAATAATGACGATCTTAGCAGTGTATTTATACTTCATCGACGGAGCTCAGGATATCTCTATACATCCGTCAACATGAATCTCGCGATGAGGACAACATTGGAGAAATGGCAAGAAGTCCAGCAACATTCGTCAACATGCTACGTATGAGAAGAACAGCAGTGGTCTTACCGTCAAGATGGCAGTTCCGAGTCAGTAAGTGAGTGGTGTCCATTAGAGGAAATCGACATGAAATTCAACTTGTGAACTGAGCGCAGATACAAGTATATACTCCGCCACAGCCATGTTGTGGATGTCGTTGATCGTGTACTTCCGATCTAGGGCAACATGAACAAGATCTTGCAAGCTTGATGAAGCAAGACTGGAATTCAACTTGGCTTTCCAACTACAACAAGTATCTTAGCATCCGATGGGATATTCAAGATGAATGAGACAATGCAACAGGAAATAACTTCATCGCAACTTGCGAAACGTCTCGTACATCCGAAGTACAACATCCACACCGAATTAACAAGCAAGCAGGTAGAAAACATTAGAGACAAAGGAAATCCATAAGCAATAATCCACCAGCAATAAGATCCTCAATATCGCAAACACAGCACAGAAGGGCATATCTCGGAGCTGACGACAATACCTCACAACATAAGAAAGCTTGAATTCGAAATACCCGAAAAGTTATCGCTGATGGATGCTCAAGCTGACGGATTTCCGTCTACCCCCACATCTAGTCCCGAGTCTGTACGAGTACGCCCTGCCGCTTCGGCAGAAGCGGGCGCCTCATTATCCTTCTTCTGAACCTCAATACCGTCCTCTGGAACTGGCCCGCTGAGAACTTTAACTCCTGTTATTCACAAAGTTAGCTTCTGAGTCTGAGGTTGAGAAGAAGAATGTCAGGCTGTACTAATACATAAGGACAGACATACCATCTGTGCTAGCATCTCTTGTTGCAGAACTTCCTACAGCGAGAGCAAGTTTAGCATCACCAGCTGTGTCCGCCGAGTTTCCTGGAGTCCGAGCTGTTTCTGTACGCAACTTCTCCAGACCATCAACCCCAAGTACAGTAAGTGTGCTCTCCACACCCACAGTTGCAATGGCGCTGTCCACTTTAACTCCTGCTTTCATAAGGTTAGCACTCAAGGCATCGGTCTCACAGACAAATATCACTTGATTGGGAAGGGTTGACGTACTCTCGGTAGTAATACCTGAAGTATCTTTGCCGCCTCCTACAGCGAGAGCGGCCGTAGCATCCTCGTCCGTGTTTGATACTGCAGCCCGAGTGATAGGCTTTGAATGTGACTTCTCCAGGCCACAATCGATAGACACTCCTGCAAACCATGCGCTCTGCACACCAGCGCCCACAATAACTTTGTTCGCTGACTTCTTCCCCGAGCCAGCAGGTAGGTGAGAACGAGCACGCTCGATGACGTCGTTAATTTTGCGGGGCATAATGTCGAGAAAGCTCCTAGAGAATATGAGATCAAAAAGAAAACCCTAAAACGATTACTGGAGTGATGCCGTGAGAGGAATGATGAAGCAGAAGGGTGTGAAAGGTAAGGAGTATTGAGCCTTTTGTAGAAGATGGGCCTGAATTTATACTTCCAGATTTGCTTCACATCAAATGCCAGCAGTAATCCATTAACAGCGATAGGACAACAGAGGTGAAGAGTCCTGTCAACATGCCAGAGATCAGCTGTAGTAATCCAAAGATTCGAAGGCAGACAATACTCACCGTGAGAAAGCTTCACTTGCACAGGAACCACTATACCAGCGAATCCATAAGCAAGATGAGATCATCCAGACACGAAGCACCACAACAGTCACTAGTCACTTCACAGACAGCACCAAATGCAGCTCCAGATCAAGATGTCAACATCAATCCCATTAAAAATCACAGTAACTTCACAGTCCACTACCAACATGACACCCATACCATCCCAAGCCTCTACAACGCCATAACCCCCACCAACACGACCATGACAACCCCCCCCATCCCAACTCCCATTCTTCCAGCCCCACTATCAACCGGCGTCACCGGCGACCCCGTGGGAGCCGGCACCTCAACCGTCCCATTCCCCCCCTCACCGCCCTTCGGCCCCTTCACCTCCCCACCCACGGGCGTCTCCGACGGTGTAGCAGGCGTCTCACTTACTACCGGTTCTTCCCCAGTAGGCGTACCCTCTTCTTCTTCCTCTTCACATTCCTCCTCCTCCTCGGTCTCACCCGGTGTTTCCTCTGGGGTAGTATCGGTGGAGTTGCTACCGGTGGGTGCGTCCACAGCAGGCGGTACTTCCTCCTTTGGGGCGGTGCTGTCTTCAGTGGGTGTTTCGGCGACGGGTTTGGCGCTCTGGATGGGGGCTTTTTCTTTGGTGTCGCCTTTTACTGGGAGATTTGCCGTTGGAGTTGGAGTTGAAGTTGGAGTTGTGGTGTTTGCGGCGGGTTTCTCGGGGCAGGGAGGGAGGGTTGAGTTTGTGGTATCGCGGCGGTAGGCGTAGTGGGGGTGGTAGTGGTAGGGACGGATGCTGAAAGCTAGGAGGGGAGTTAGTATGTGGAGGCCTGCGGCTGATTATGGTGTAGGAGGAAGGACGAGGGAGGTTGGTACCTTTGATGCTCTTGGAGTAACGTTTGCGTCCGAGTACTTCAGCTTCGTCGAAGGTTGGGAGAGCGAACGTAAGAGACGCAAGGAAGAGCAACGGGACAAGGACATGAAGATGCATTTTGGTTGTTTGGAGTTGGTCGTTTGTTGAAATAGCTTCAAGATTGTTTGGAGTTTATCGAGAAGTGTCGAAGGATGGTAAGTGGACAAAGAAGCGAGCGAGAAATTCAAGAAAGAAGAGAAGGAGGATGTGAAAGAGTGTTGGTGATGGTGGAAGCCAACGAAAGGTGCTATTGTGGCTGGTTTTCATATGGGTGAGGTGCAAACGAACCGGTGGGGTGGTGTGGGCAGGGCAAACGAAGGATGCAAGGGAGGTGACACAAAGGTCGAGGCCGCGGGAAGCCGAAAGAATGAGGAAACAAAGGAGTGGAAACAATATTGTAGTATTCGTACTATGCGTGGCTCGAACCCGTCCCCAAAACGCCATAATGATAATGCAGATAACCTCTATGATACCCGACCCGCTAGATCTATACACCAAATGCAACATAACTTTACTCGTCAAAATCTTACCTTCCGTGCTCTCCACCATCTCCATAACTCATTCTGTTCTCTGAGCTCTCGACCCCCATCACTATTTCTTCCAACTTTTCACAACCCGCATTTCCTCCTCACAACTGTACTGCCACCACAACAATTCCCACAACACCCATCATCAACCCAACGCTAACCGTTTCCTGTCCCGCAGTGTTCTCATAATGCCCGATCTTACTACTCTTCCTGCTCTTGCTGCTTCTTCCACCTCGTCCGCCTCCACCTCTTCCACCTCGTGGTGCTCGAGGAAGAAGGTTCGATATAGTTGTGATGAGGGTGGGTGAATCTGGAAGGGAGTTAGTCGTTGCTGCTATGTTCGGTGTAGGATAAGATGGTACCTTGTGGGACTGGATCCAATGGTGAAGGTGCCTGGCTCTGTGGTGTTGTTGTTGGTGAGGCAAGCGTGAGAGATGTAAGGAGGAGGATGATGAGGTAAGAAAACAACTTGGAACAGAACTGCATCTTGGAGAAAGCGGGAGGCGAGATGAAAGTAATAGAGTCAAAGAGCAATGCCTCTAAGCTTTTCGTAGTCCGTAATATCGTTCGATCAGTCGAAAGCCGCACTTTACTCTCTTCGCTTGTCGTATGTGGTCTCCACAAGATCCGATACCGTCAAGAAGTCAAGACTCTAGGCGAGCCAAAACAGGCAAAGATATAACCCTTTCTCTGTAAACGGGGGGCGTTCGTGTGGGCTTTTGGTGTAAAACAGCTGGGTCGGGCGTGGGCGTCAAACAAAGAAGGTCGGTGGATCGTTTGGTTCAGTGGTAAGTATGCTCTAGGTCCTGTCGTGAAGAGGAGAGAGACCGGATGAGAGCGGCAGTTGGGTAGAAGTAGGAAGCGAGAAGTGTCGCCATTGTTCTTCGAGGCGAGGATTGTGAGTGTTTTCGGTTCGTTGGCGATGGCGGAGTGGGTCGGTATGCCGGTTTCGATGGCCCACTCTCGTTAGTTACAATTGGAAAAGTCTGTTTCCGTCGAGATGGAGGCGAAGTCATGATAAGCCGACTATGCAAACGGGGTTGCGATTGCTTGTGAGGAGGAAGTCTGGCTGTCCGATTAGGGGCGAGGCTGGATGGCACAGTTGGTGTGTGCTGTCATGTCTTGGCTTCTGAGAAGTCTGGGTTCTCAGGAGTCACCGGTTCGAATCCGGGTCAGCTCGTCCTATGACTCCCCCCAATCCAGTCTCACCTCAGCTTCGGCTTTGGTGTCTGCAGTATTGGACGTCATACACTACCCCTGTACTTGTCTACTCGACAGATGATAAGTACCCAAGTTGCTAGCTACTGGCCTCCTTTCCAGCTACTAGTACTTGGACCCTGTAATGGTACAGTGATCAGTTCACACTAAGTTGCAGTGGGGGATGCCTATCGACTGGTGCCTACGATACTGAGGGCTACTATGACTTGCCATGTAAGACTCTCTGTCCAGTGTAGCAAATGTCTGACATATTCTGACCGTCAGACCGCTACCGCTCACTATGTTAGGGTTTGGGTGCCCCTAACGTGAGCAGCTGGCTTAGAGCAGCTCAGTACCTAAGCTACAGTTGGTTCGCACCTTCGCTGTACCTAAAATGTGCCCTGTTCCAGTTGCCTTTGCAGTATTTCCTATGTTACGTGGTCAGTCCACAGAGATTCTACTTGCATAGCACTTAGAGATTAGGGACCCTGCTGTGTGCACTCCCTAGAAACTGTTCAGAATATGGTTAATATAGTGAGCCATACCCCCTAAGGGTGTTGGAGTTGGAGGATTTCATACACTTGTCCTGTCATTACAATTTCCTTAGTCCATTATCCTATATAATTCAGATACCTAGCTAGGTCAGTTGAATATAAATTACTACTACTACTACTGCTGTCCGATTAGCCATTCTTGCTGCGTTTCAGCAGTAGGTGGGGTGTTTGAAGGCATTTGCGCTGTAGAAAGGTATGCTGAAGGCGGAGTGGTACATTCAGGAATGAAAGAGGCAGAGGAATGTAAGTTGGGCGAGGAACAAGCTTTGCATGCCTGACTTGAACGATTGTTGACGTCCGTTTGCGAATTTCCGGATCGGGTTAGCGGGTTGTGCCTTAAACATGCCGAGCCGTTTACATGAGGCGCCTATTTGTTTAGCGGAAACTGCGGATTGTGTTTTGTGCTGGTTGAACAACTTTGCTGCTCAGTACAGTTGCAACGTTGCTTAGAAAGTGCTTCTTGCAATTGGACTCCATTGGAATTGCAACCCTTCTTTTCCAGAGCCCAAGCCACTTCGTAGTAGAATGATGGCTGCCGATTGTTCCATAGGACACGCCAAGAACGCGAAAGATTTGTAAAATTTAAACTTGACCTTGATGCCAGTGATTCCCGGTGCACTTGTTTTTGATACTTGGTGCTAAAATCCCCCTGACATAAAAAGAGATGAGCAGCAGTAAGCTAAAAAAGTAGTTATCTGCATCCATCGGGAGTCGAACCCGAGCCGATTGCTTGGAAGGCAATAATCCTACCGTTGGACCATGGAAGCCTGTTATAGGAATGCCAGAACTTTACAATTCGTCGCTGTTGCATCAGACATCGAATACTCTTTAGGCGAGACTAAAGCTGACAGAGAACTCGTCCCCAGTTCAGCAGGTGGTTTGAGGGTGCCCACACACCGGATATTTCCTGGGTAGCTATTTCTACAAAGGGAAGGGCCAACTTCCGGCGGTTTTGTGCTATTTCTTGAGATTTGTGGTCTCGTAAACCTTCGCTTGCAATCTTGTCGTTCTTTCAAGCTTCACTATTCGTCGGAGCTTGTCTTTATCACCAACGACTCGTCATTATTTCAAAGGTATTATAATATCTTCCACAAGATCGCGAGCCCTCCATCTAATGGGATTAGACATTCTGAAATTTGGAAATTTCAATTCCATGCGAACAGCCATGGCCATTATAGCAAAGAACAAAAGCACAAAGATTGTCAAGAAGAATGTTGTCAGACAAAGGTTTCTGAGACGGCAGCTTGGAAATTTGTATCTCAGGCGAGATCCGGCTGTAAAAGAATGGATCACAAAGGATCTGGTAGAGATTCTGAGGAAAAATGTCGGTCGCAAGCGCAGAAGACCGAGAATCCGCAGCGTCCGTTACATTTATCATGATGCTGGAGCAGAGGAGTCGACGACCGAGGAGGTTTCCGAAACGGCAGTAGCACCAGTACCGGCACCTGCACCCGCGCCCGCACCCGCAGCTCCAGGCCCAAGCGCAAGCGCAAGCGACAATGGCACTTTTCCCGACTCGGAGTCTCGACATGGAAGCAGTTACGAGCGAAAGGAGTTGCCAAAGGTGTGTGAACAGTGCTCTGTCGCAGGAGGAGTAGACACCTGTAGGCACACCAAGGCGCTCAGTTTACTTCCAGGGCCAGAAACTGATTCGAATCTCGGCACCGTCTTTTTGGCATACCAGTATGACCATGCGTTGATTCATACCTCACCACATCTCCTTGTCGCACTTGTTCGTCCTGACCACGCACCGATAAGCCAGTGCAGCCTTACGCAAAGCAGGCTTGGCAGGAACGGACAGGATGCATATGAGAGACCCGGATGGCATACTAGTAGCTCCAGATCTCATCAAGAGGTGATAAGCATGATACGTGGCATATATATTCGCAACCCTGGTGAACTGCCCAGAATTCTTTGTCGAATGAGAAGTATCCTGTGTCCAGTGGAACTGTTGCGCTCAAAGACTTTACCTGAGGTTCAGAGAAATCTGGGAGCATCATTATGCTCGAAAGAACAGTTTGGGTTAAGCCTTCCGCAGTCAACCCCAGCCATTCGTCAGAGACTCTTTTCCCTAACTGAGGAATATCAGAGTGACATCTACGGCTCTACCTACACACCGCCTAAAGCAGCGAAAGTCTGCGCCGAAAGAGCCCCTGAGTTTTCCTTGTTCTCACACATCAAAAAGCACCAAACCACAACAGGCACCTTTTGGCTCATTACGACGAAGGCCTAGAAGACTCGACCCGTACATGAGCAAAGACCATGCCAGGATTGCCAACGCAGAATGAAGAGTTTTTTGGACAGTCTGCCTGATGGCTTTCGAGTTCTGATCATTGATCTGGCGAAAACGCCGAGGGTTATTGCCCACAAGGGCTTCGACGGTTTCATTTTTTCGGACGAGCTTCTGCGCCTATTGGCTCAGACGCACTAGTAGATATGGTAGGGCCCTGAGACTTTGAGTTTGCGCTCTTATATTTTTCTTACTCTCACGTTTATGAGTTTTTGCAGCACTCGTCATGGGATTTAAGCAATTGATGGGGTTTATTGGGTTTGAACACTGCATCTCTAGTATAGCTCTAATACCATACTGTTTTGCGCTATTGGTAGACTCGATCGAGGATTTCATTGATGATCCATGGACAGTCAACGATCTTTTCCACTACTGTACTGGTTTCGTAATCTTACTTCTTGTCCTTAGTACTTTAAGTCTTCTTATCCATGTGTGCACATCATGCATCTCCAACCCAGAACCAAATTTGCCATAACCCAATTAATTGCAATCCGCCGTGAACCACAAGAAGTAGAAAAGTTTGTCATATCCGCACACTTGGAGTTGCCTTAAATCGCTTCTCCACGCAACTGAGTTTCATTGGAAGTTTGGTTCCACCTGAGATTAGATAGCCGAAGAACAAGCTGTCGGAGAACCCACGACCATGGCCAGGGATCTTCTCTCCTCCTTGTAACAAGAAGTATCCACAAGCAACACCAATCATCCGCAACCCCCAACAGTACAATTCCCACGCATGAGACTTTCGCTCTATAGCATCCGCAATGTCAACAACCTCCTTTCAACGATTCTCGACGGCAACAAACCCCGGCTCGCTTGAGACCACCGCTCCACCAGGCACGCTCCGCAAACTCCCTCCCGCATTCTGCGATTTCTTCTTCAAACTCTACCCCGATCTCAACTTCCGGTTCCTATTCTCCCAAGTACCCCCGCAGCTTGGCCCGTTTCTCGAGATGTGTGAACGTCGTGCTGGCCTGATTCCGTACGACGAAGTCGTTTGTGGAGAGATGTTCGAGCGGTTCATTGCTGAGGAAGTTGTAAGTCAAACTTTGGCCATGCGTGGTGAGGGATTGAGCATTTAGCTAACTCTACTTTGGCACAGGGATACTCGGGCTTCATGGTCATGCTCTACAAACATAGCGAAACGGATCTTGCGTCGTTATCGAATGTGCACGAGGTGTGGGATGAGTATTTGATTGTCTTCCTGAGTAAAGAGGGGAAACTGTGTGTTTTTATGGAGGAGGGAGGTATTCCGTTTGATGTTCGGTGGGAGTATACGGAGGAGTGCTTTGAGAAGGTTTGTGGGTTGTTGGAGGGGTTGGCCGAGCCGTTTCCGGGGATTGGGTGAGGTCGTGAGGTGTGTAGAAGGGAGGATTTGTAGGGGAAGTCAGGGTGCATTCTACATATTCATTTGATGTGTATTGCAATGCAGGCTTTTGAGGATATGGCTTCCTGCTTTTGAACATTGGAACCACAGAGTTGGAGAGTCGGAAGGTCCTTGTCACGTCGAGCTGGGAAAGTAGGGATGACGGAATCCGCAAGCGGCACTCCCGTCCCGTTGTTTCAGGTACATTCTGCAGGAATCCATATCGCCAGTCTGCATGAAAGAACAGACCGAATATCATTCCGCTCAAGGAGAATCTCACTTGAATATGACTGATCATCCTGTTCATCCTCATCCTCGTTGCGATCCTCGAGGTTGAGAGGTTCATCCCCCAAGGCCCGCTTACTAACCGAAAAAGCTTGTTCCTGGCTCTTGTCCAATCGGAGTTTAGTGGCGATCTTGCATGGTGACGTCGTTCATCTCGGGAGCCAACTCCAATTCATGCACACATGCACCTTCCCACCAAATCAAATCATCACGAACCCTTACATTCTTAACACAAACTGCTATATTCAAGAAAGCGCCGATGTTTGCATGCGCCTCGTGAGAAACAATTGTCCATAAAGACGCCAGTCGTTTCCAGATTCTTTCTTGTTTCGTTTCTCTCTTCCCCTTTTCTTCACCAATTCACAACACACAGCCACCACAATGTCGACCTTCCTCCGCTCCCTCCTCGACTACTCCCCCCTCAACCTACTCCCTCTCACACCACCAACTTACGCCTCCGCTCTTTCAATCTACCATGCTCTCTGCATCACCCTCCCCATCCAACTCTCCACCGCCTTCTACCCCACCGGCAAAACCTCCCTCCCCACCCTCCCCCTCAACCTGCCGGGCAAGCCCGCCTGGATCCTCATGGAACTCGTCTCCCCTCTCCTCACCACTCTCTCCATCTTCTCCCTGCACCCACGATCAGGCCCAAGCGTCAACCTCCTCACCGACCTCACCACCTCCCTCGGCTCCCCGCAAGCCCGCCTAATCGCCCTCTGCTACTACACCCACTACACCTACCGCGCCCTCATCTCCCCCCTCCTCAATCCCTCCATGGCCCCAATGAACATCACCATCCTCCTCGTCGGCCTCATCTTCAATGCTTTCAACGGCACCATGCTCGGCTCCTACTTCGCCGGCATCGACGGCACCATCCACAACGCCCCTTCCACCCCACGCGTCCTCCTCGGTCTCACTATCTGGGCGACCGGCTTTGCGGGAAACATCTACCACGAATCGATCCTGCGCGCCATCCGAACTTCCTCACCGAAATTACCAACACCGAAACAGAAAGCGGACATGAGTAAAGAGAAAGATACGGTCGTGGTGGACGGAAGGGTGTATAAGATCCCGCAATGCGGGCTATTTGACTATGTCCTACACGCGCATTATTTCAGTGAGTGGGTGGAGTGGACGGGGCTGTGGATTGCGACGGGATCGGGGTGGAGGAATCCAGTGCTTCTTTTTGTAATGTTTGAGGTTGCGACTATGTTGCCGAGGGCGGTGCAGGGACGGAGGTGGTATGTTGAGAAGTTTGGGAGGGCGGTTGTTGGAGGGAGGAAGGCGGTGGTGCCGTTTTTGGTATGAGTTGTGGGCCTGGGGTGGGTGGTGGGATAGGTGCTGAGGAATCATGAGAATTGGTTCATTCTTGGTGTCTTGTTTTTGTTTCCGGGATGTGCACAAATGTGATGATCGGGAAATATTGGAAGCCCAGGGATACGTTCAACTTGAAATCAAAGTGCCAACATATACTAATTTGAGCTTTGCGTTCAAGATGGTACTTCAAAGTTCAAGCTCCATCTTAAGATAGCTATGAGACGTTCTTTCGATTCTTCGAATACAACTTTTTTTTAGCACACCTAACGAGCTCCGTCGCTCAAAGTTCATCAGATGCAAGCGCCACAACCGAAATGTTTCTCCTGCCGTGAGACTATTCTAGGTGCCACAGAAACACCGCTAGGGACTCTGCAGAATTATTTCCCCTGCGAGGTAAAGGGAACGAAAATCTTCGAGATATACACCAAGATCCATTACCGTACCACTATGCCAGTGCGCTACAGATTGGCAGAAGAGGGCGGAGTTGTGCTTGCACCTGTAACCGGCCGCCCAAACGGCGAAAGACACTTTTTCGCCCAATTTGAATTAGTTGAAGAGACATCCACGGATACTCCGGACGTCGTGGATTACATCGTATTTTTCGGGAGCCACTGGCATTTCCATTGTCTCGTCAACGGTTTATCCCTCTATCGTCACTATTATATATTGCGCAGTGGCCATGGCGGATGGTGGGAAGGCCTCTCGAGGGCCTGGGCGGTGCTTCATGTCAGGTTATATGCCTTTTTGGCCATGCGAGAGATCGCGTTGTCAGATGAAGATTTCGTCCAACTGATTGCCGGTGGGTGGGCTTATCAGTTAACGTCAAGCAACATGACAGGCTCCAAAAGGACGTTCAGTTTCAGCCCAGCACAAAGCTATACCACGCGGTATGGTATATTGATTCCGCAGGAGAATGAGATGGAGGTGAGGTATATGAGCTGGTAAGTTCATGCTTGATACTAAGTACTTCTATCCCGGTGCACTTTGGTAGTTTGTCATGCTGATATACTTACCGCTTCGTCACTTTAGGGACCAACTAAGTTCGCAAATTGAGCCTTTTTCGGTAGAGCTTGGGGAGGCTTGGAATGATAACCTTAAAAGGCTTTATGAGGACAAGATTTTGCGTGCGTTTTCCGGGTGCCTTTTCAATCAGTACGATTGATGGTATGGGAGAATTCGAATATAGGAAACTGTTAATGGAAGTGAGTATCTCTTTTTTGACTTATAGGATAGCTATATAGAAGCTGGTGATTTCTTGGAATATCACAAAGATTTGTACATGTAAAGTAAATACGTTAAGTACTTTAACACAAGATAGACGTACTTACTTACTTAGTACTTAAGTAGTAGTGTGTAGTACTACCCAGGTATATTTGACATCAGCTTAACTATAGACTTCATGAAGATGAAGTCTTGAGAATGGATTGTATGGGGTTTATCTTGCGAAATAAAGTAGTAGCATGACAAATTTATAGATCTAAGTTAACTTGCAAAGCCCGAATGCCCGCCTGATCAAGTATAAGAAGTTGACGCCGACTACCGAAAGAGTCCCGTCTCGGGAAGACTCCGCCTCAAGTCGCAATCGATCAATAAACACTCCAGTACTACTATAGTACTGGCAACTACATGTACAAGCCGATTATCTCAGCCAATTCACAATGACATCCGACCGCGACACCCCAGACCCATTCGACATAGCAACCTTCTCCTACAGGGACATCTCCGACACCGTACCGAGATCACCACACCAGATAACAACCTAACGTTAATTATGGGTAACGCATATCTTAGAGGTGCACTGACGAGACTTCGTGCTTATGTATCGACACGATGAAGCCGCGGCTCTGGGCTCGATGGGAGGCGGTCCATCAGGTCTGGGATGAGTATATCATTGTTTTCGTAAGCTAGTTCAGAAGGCAAGTTGTGTGCCTTCTTTGAAGAGCGTGAGATGGTGTTTGAGGGAGCGCTATGGGGAGGCGAGCCGGTTGTTGGAGGGGATTGCGGTAGGGTATTCAGAGCTTGGATATGGTCGGTATGAAGTGGCTTTACTATAAAGATGTGGGATGATTTGGTGTGAAGATAGCCTCACTTCCTGTCTCCACGATACGCAAAACTTGATCACGGGGCTATTCGTAATGTAAAATACCAACAAAGAGAATCCTGACGATAGAGGGCTTCGGAACACGCTTTGGACTTTGGACTGGGAAAGAGGCTATGTGCATGGCTTCCATGGTCCAACGGTAGGATTACTGCCTTCCAAGCAGTCGGTTCGGGTTCGACTCCCGATGGATGCAGTGTTTCTCAATCATTTTTTGCCGCTTCGTTGAATCTCGGCATCTCAGGCTCACAATTATTCGGCATGCCGAAATACCATCCGGCTTCCATGGTCGAACGGTAGAATTACTGCCTTCAAAGCAATCTGGATGCAGATGAACTTTCCGTTTTGTCAGTGGGTTTGTTTGATTCTTCGAATTGAGAACGGTCGCCACGTCATTAAGCTGAAGGACAAATGGTGGAAGATCTTTGTGCGAAGGTCTCAGGAAGGTTATGGGATGTGCTTTTTTGATGTTGGAAAAAGGAGATTGCGATGTCTGGATTGCCATCACCAGACTAGACTCGCGCTCGCCACTTAAGCTTTACACTTCAACGTGTCCAACGAAAGGGCTTGTGCACATTCGTGTAGCCTCGTATTCGTAGGTGCGGCTGAAGCCGACATCGCTTGCACCATACCAAATTAGGCACCATTATTCCACATCGGGAATCTTCGAATCAAACCAACAACTTCAACAACATCAACTACACCAAAAGAGAAATCGACATATCACATCACAGCACAATGCTCCTACACGATAGTTCATCGGAGTTTGGCGTCACCAGCACACAGATGCGAAAGAAAGGAGTCGCCTGGCGACGGTGAACAAAAAGGCGGGCGTTTTTCCCTTTGGATCAGGTTTTTTTTTTTTTGCTATCTGTCGACCTTCGCTGCACCTACTACCCTGAGTTGCTTTGGAGTCTTTCACGATGAAGTTCACGTCAATCACTCTTGTTACTTTGTTGGCTACTACGGCCGCTGCCAGTCCTTTCGATCTTTGGGAGAGACACCATGACGACCGCGATCGTGGTGTTTGCAAGCCAAAGACGTACTATTCCACCGTCTACAAGTAAGTTTTGCCGTTGTTACTTCTGTCGTGGCGAGAAGGGGAACTAACAGAGTCTTTGTTGAACAGAGGAGGAAAGACGACCACCACGCGAACAAAGACATCCACCCGCACGAAGACGTCGACGAGAACAAAGACTGTCACCGTCAAGGACCGTCACTGGCATTACCCACCTCCTCGCCCTGTCACCAAGACGGTCACGAAGAAGGATACTGTGGTTGTTCCAGGCGGGACTACAACCAGGACTCTCACGCAATCTGGAACGGGTGTTACGACTGTAACTATCCCTACGACTGTTACACTCCCAGGCGAAGGCGAAATCACGACTGTCACTATTCCTACAACCGTCACTCTTCCTGGTGAGGGAGACATCACGACCGTCACTATTCCTACAACTGTTACACTCCCTGGCGAGGGAGAGACCGTCACGGTCACCAACCCCGGTACAACCGTTACAATCCCTGGCGAAGGCGAGATCACAACTGTCACTATCCCTACAACCGTCACCCTACCTGGAGAGGCCCAGACGACCACCACAACATCGACTGTCACCATACCTGGAGATGAAGTAATCACCACAATTACCTCCCCTACAACGTTTACCCCAGAGCCAACAACTGTTACAATTCCTGGAGATGAGATTACCAAGACTGTGACGGTTGAGACTCCTGGTGTGGAGGTTACGACTACAACCACCGTCGTCGAGGAGGTTACTACCACTACGACTGTGGAAACTCCTGGTCCTGAGGTCACCACGACTACCACTGTCGAAACACCTGGCCCAGAGGTCACCACTACCACTACCGTCACCGATGAAAAGACCACCACCACAACTGTTGAAACTCCTGGCCCAGAAGTTACCACCACTACTACAGTCGAGACTCCTGGCCCAGAGGTCACTACCACAACAACAGTCACCGAAGAGAAGACCACCACTATAACTGTCGAAACCCCAGGCCCAGAGGTGACTACAACTACGACTGTCGAGACTGCCGGTCCTGAGGTTACCACCACCACAACCACGACTGAAGAGGTCACCACGACCACTACTGTCGAGACACCCGGCCCTGAGGTTACCACAACCACCACTCTCGAGATCCCAGGTCCTGAGACAACCGTCAGCACCACAATCACCACGACAGCCACCGGCGCCAACGCTGCTTGTGCCGTCCCTACCGGTACAAATGTAGTTCGCAATCCTTCGTTTGAAGACGTTTTCTCCATCAACTGGACTCCCCTCGCCAATAGCCCGGATATTGCCGAGCGTGTTCTACTCGGTGCTGGCGTTGCTGCTTCTGGCCAATATGCCTTCCGTGCCCGCAGTTCCGCAACAAACAACAATTTGCCTATTCACCTCGCGATCGGCGTTCAGTTCTGTGCCGGCTCTGCGTACAGATTGTCATGGCAGCATAAACGCGTTACTACTGCCGGAACAATTACAGTACAGGCTTATATCGGCAATACCATGATTGCGTCGTCGACGGTTTCCAGCTCGACATTCGTTTCGGTCACCTCTCCGGACTTCTCGGTTCCGGTCGATTACGTCGCCTCGTTGTTCAGATTTACCGTGGTGTTCAGCGGAGGGACTGGAAGCGTGAAGGAGGCTCTTATCGATGCGGTTCAGCTTGTTAAGCTTTCGTAAGCAGTTGTATTCTAGCAGTATTTTAGTCTATACATAGTACATAGTGGGAAGTGAGTAGGAGCTCTAGTTATTTGTAATAGTAATATCGGAATCTACCTCTGAGGCTGCATCATCATCTGCTTCTTTCTCAGTCAATCCTTCGTGCTCTTCCTTCTGGCTGGTCTGCGCCTGCTCCTCCTCTACCTCTTCCTCAGCCTCGGCCTGCTTTTCAGACTCCTCCTTCTCGATATCCTCAGCTTCCCATTGCTTGCGAATTTCTGCTAGTTGGTCTGCAATCGTCTTGTTGAGTTCGGAATATGTGACAACTCGTTTGTAATACTCTGGGTGTACCATTTTCCCATTGCACACCGTAGGGTCGATCCGAGTCCAAGCTGAATCCTCTGCTTCTTCGTTCCCGGACTCTCCAAGCAACTGCAAGAATCGGAATTCGAAACCACTGTTGCATGGAAGCGCATGCTCCCAATGCTTCCATTTCTTCAAAAACTCCTGTTCGGACTCTCTTGTTGATCCTCTGAAATTCGAGAACTGAACACCGACAACGACGCACTTCGATGTTTGCCCGCAATTGCACCATGTGCCGTACCGTGGCTTTGTATGTCCAGATTCTGAATCAGGATTAATGTAAACCAAGACACAGTCCATAGAATAACCTGGTTCAGTTGGGATGTAAATATATCGACTCTGTGTGACTGTTTCCTCTTCATAGGGCACTTCCGCCAATGTTAAGATTTCTGGGACCGAGTCGAATACAATCGGATAAATGCCAGTGCTATCATTGAAGATGCGGGTTTCGACATGTCGATATTCCGGATCCTTTTCTGAGAAGTGGCGATTTGCAAATACTGTACCCTCGTTCATCAAATTTCCGATGCATATCTTGTTGACAGCAAGTTCCAATATGCTTGGATTAGCTGCAAAACTGCGTAGTCGATTAACCCAGGCTACATTGTAGTATCCGAGCTCTTTCTGTGTAAAAGAGTGGTTTAGCATTGCTAGACCTGCTTCTCTGGCAAAGTCGCAGGTCGAGCGGCCAATTCCGTCAGAATCAATGTAGAAGTAGCGGGTGTCGATGTATTGCAGAGTCTCTTTCTTGGTGGGCATCTCAAAGATGCAGGCATGCCATGCGTCACGGAATCTAGAAACTGGTTAGTTGCTGGGTTTGTTCCATTTTGGGGTGCATACTTGATGCGTTTGACTTTGTCATCTTGAAGAGCACCTGTCTGCTTGGTGCCAAAGTCGTGGATGTCGTGAATAAGTCTTTGTACTTCCTTTGAGTCTAGAAGCTTGCGACGTAAAATAAGTGGGTTCAGCTTTAGAGCTCCGAAATCCTCTCGTGTAAGTGGAGTGGGGCATGGATCCGGAGTATCCATATATTCCACATCTTTTTCAATTATTTTTTCGAGAACCTTTAGCAGATATGGCATTCTTCCAGTCAAGCGCTCCAAGTAGTCTGCATCTTTGTTTGTGTAGTCCAAAGGGCCGTGGGTGTCCTGCATCTCTACCCACCAGCTCTCCATCTCTTGCTGCACGTCATTAGGTTAGAAAAAAGTGAACTTACGGTTTCTGGGATTAGACTTACCTTAGTGAGACCACCATTGAGCGTTAAACATCGCTGCCAGAAGCTTCGAACTGGGTGCGGCTTGCCATAATTGGGACTGCCAGTATAACAATCAATTCGACAATGATTCTGCGTTATCTGGTCCAAAAGGTCTCTAACTTCCTTCTTTTTCTGTTCCTCGAGAGGCGGTGATTCCCAGCGTGTGTCGTGCTCCAAAGCCTCTGCTTGATCAAATATAAAGAGAATGCATTCACTTGGGTCAGGCCAACTTCTTGCGCCATCCATGTATTCGCAAAACTTGGCCAATTGTGACTCGCGATCCTGCTTTGAGGTGAAGGGCGCTGAAACAAGCTCAAGCGCTTCTTCCCAAAACTCATGATGAGGTTCGTAGTGACTCGAGTGGAAGGTGAGACATAACGCCTTGAGGATATAGTCTGCAGCAGAATGCGAAACAAGAAGCTCATTGCAATCTGGGATGTAGCAAATCGGTGTTTGCCCTGAAGATCTCTCCGTATAAGCCGCCAAAATATGAGACTTTCCGCTCCCCACTGTCCCATCAAGCCGCAGACGACGTTGTGTCCTATTCCTAGGTGAGCCTATAACTCCACTAAACTCCTCGTAGAAAGCTCTCCCGTAGTACGCAAAATTGCCGCCACTGTCGATGTCGAACTGTGGTGGAATTGGGCCTGAAGTGAATGGGAAGCTGATTATGGAACCAGCTGCGGGATCGTCAAGCCTGATTTGGTATTCCGTGCGCTCAGAACCTTTCATAGATAGCAGTGTTAGCATAGTCTCGATCTCGACTTCTAAACCTGAAGATGGATAGATCGCTTACTTCTTTCTTTTATTTCGTTCGTAATCCCTTCCTTGATCCTCCGTTTCCGACTCTCTTCAGGATCGATATCCAGTTTGCGCTTTAATCGTGCCATGGTTGGTTGGAGGAAGAGTCGACTGCGTTATCGTATTCTGCGTTCTAAAGGGTTGTTAGGGATGTTTTCCTTTATGCAAACGATGGTGGAAGAAAGTTTACCGAGTAGGGTCTGATAACAGATAGCATGCCATGTGGCGGAGGTTCTTCCGGTAAGGAAGCAACTAACCTCTAGCTTGAGGGGTCTAACGCTTGTCTTCTCCGTTCTACAGGCCAGGTGTCGTCAGCAGAAGTCTCTCAGTTATTTTCCACTCCGCAGTCCATTCAGTTACATCTTTTCCCACCAATCTTGAACCTCACCAAGGTACTTCTGTTCGCACGCCACTCCGGTCCGTCCCTACAGCACACCAGACACCGCTGTGGCAAAAGCACCCAGAAGAATTTGATCCACGTATTCAACAACTCGCCATTTAGGTATCGTACGAAGTACTAACGGTGGATTCGATGTTTCTGCTAATAACCTGCTTCCTGCTTCTTCCTCAGATCCGCTTCAACACCATAGCAAGCCCGAGGCCTTGTCATGTGGTTTCCCGTACACAGATTTCCACCAGCAAACGAAAATCGGAAAGCAAACGAACTCGACACCTTCAAGATGGGTGACCCTTCCTCCGAAAATAGCAACTCAGTGTTAAACAAGGCTTCCGGAGACGTTGTCGATACCAGGAGTACAGTTGCAGAGCGCTTAAGGACCAGAAAGACAACGCATATCCAGACCACTGCTGCAGCCTCTCCATACGCAATCGGACGATCATCTTTACAGCAGCATGACATACACCAGCCTCCAAGGCGATCCGCAAATGGATGAGACCGGCCTTTGGCATCTCGAGGGCCACCCTTGTGGAGGGTGCAATAAGCCATTCGACGTCTCTCCATACCTGATAGGTGGGGGCGGACCGCTCCGCGAACTACCAGGGACTTCGTTAAAACTCACCGTGCGCGGATCAGTAGAGATTTATGTCTGGAGGAAGAAGATTTCCCAGCATACGATCATCGGCAGATTGGATTGGGAGGACGATCCTGCTCAACCTCAGGAGCTCGAAGGGCCAGATAGACTGCACCTGATCAAATATCACCGCTGTGGAGGTGAGCTTATCGGAAGAGAGGTGGATGTGCTCTGCTACGTCGAGAAGCAAAATACAGTTCAGAAGACTCAGTTCCACGGGCCCTGTTTTGCGAAATCGCATTTCAACGAGGCTCCGGCTGGTGTAGCCCCCGCCGTCGGCCTGTTCGAGAGTTTGGATGCGGTGCAACGTGAGCGAAGCCGAGAGCCGGTGATTTATGTCCTTGATGAGGAAGGAAGGGAGCTCGGCGACATTGCCGCTGATCATGAGAATCAAAACATCGTTCGCGATGCTTTCGATGCTTTTTATCAGAACGCCTGATGAGCTGCTGATATTTGCTAACGATCTGTTGCGTTTGATGCTGAACCAGCGTACACAAGGAGGCAAAGGCAAGGATCCTTCAATTTAGCTAGGCCCAGAACCATTTCTAAGATGGCGGAGGAAATACAAGTACATTGTCATCTTTGTTTTTCCATTGCGCATTGTGATTTGTTACATTTGAAGTCCATGCTTCTTGTATTTCTTTCTAGCCTTTCTTTCTCTTTGTTGATAAGATAATAAGTTGGGGTCTTTTTTTGGGGGTCACTGGTGTCTGCATATCGATGTCTTCTCTGCCTGCGGGTGGACCCCGCCTTCAAGTACTTGTCAGTCGGCCCTACCAGCATCCTGTAACACCCGATCTGTCTAATACAGAAGCCAACCCACGGTGTGATCAACGGGGCTGACATCGGCAGCAGGGTTAACCTGCCACTGCTATCCGATATACGCCCTTGCAGTTATGGCGAGCAAAAACATTCGATTTTGTTGAGAAAGTTAGTTTAGTTTCTACTTACTGGCAAGGCTCGAACTGAGACTCCAGAAAAATTAATTGCTACTTTATTGACCTTCTTCCTCCGTTGTTACATTGCTAACTACTTACTTAAAGCCAATAAAGGAATCTACATAATTCAAACCAAACTACAAATTGCATCTAAAACAACGATCAAAACAAGAGAACTACATTCTAAAAGTATCCTCAATATCCACCACGACCTGTTCGTAACACTTCATAAGATGAATACGTCATATCATATCCATAATCCACCCAACAACCCCAACAAACTCCCAACAACCATCATAACCCCCCCTAAAACTCCCACCCCACCCCCCCAACCATCCCTCTCTCATCAAACCACCCCGGAAACACCTCCCTACTCCCCCTCATCCCCGGCACCTTCCTCCCCCCCAAAATATCCTCGACACTATTCGTCGTCACCACCAATCTCAACTCATCCCACAGCGTAGTCTCATTCGTCGTAGCAGCAGACAACATACTCCCCATCGTCGCCGCCGACGTCACGGAACTCTGACGACTGTGCTTGAGACGGATATAGTTGAGCGACGGAGCCGGCGTGGAGCTGCGGCGAGGGCTGGGCTGTTGGCCAAGTGTGTTGGCGAGGTTGAGGAGGTGGCGGGTGGTGGTGGAGTTTGTGCGGGTGGGTTGATGGGACTGGGAGCGGGGCGTGGTGGGGCGGGTGGGGGTGATGCTGGTGCGATGGTGGGGGGAGGGGTCGGAGGAGGAGCGTTTGTGGCGGATTTTCCTGGCTGGCTGTAGGGTAGGCTCATGCTGGGCTTGAGGAGTGGAAGAGGTAAACCCGCTGATATGAACAGGATTCATCGGGCCCGAGATTTTCTTCTCCTTACCCTTCTCCTTCTTAACCTCAGCCTCGCCATACTCCTCCTCATCCTCCTCACTCCCAACCGCGCAAGCAGCGCCGGCACGGGGGACGTTCCCAAGACTCCAAACTCCCAACCCAACAGCGGTAAAGACAAACGCCTCTTCACCCGCTTCTTCAAGCACGGACCAAACTCGCTCGGCGGCGTCTTCGACGGGGATGATGACTTTGTCCAAGGCTCTTTTCCACGCGGGGTCCCAGGGTGTCGCGAGGCCTTGGCGGTGCATGTCGGCCCAGAGGGCTTGCATTGAGGGGTCGCGGCGGAATTGGCGGCGCTGGGCGTCGAGGGCGGAGCGGGCGGCTGTGGTGGAGCCTGAATTGTCAGTGCTGGGTTTGGGGGAATAGGAGAAGAGGTAGTGGAGGGACTTACGATGGTGGAGGTTAAGAGGCTCTTTGGATGAGCTGCGAGTGCTCGCTAGCTTTGGCGAGGAGGGAGGGGTTGCTTCTAGGTCGAGGTAGGAGGTGGCATTGAGGTTGGGGAAGGAAGTTCTGCGGGGGACGGCGGCCTTCTTTGGGGCAGGGGAGGGCTTGAGCTCTGGAAGGAAGGAGAAGGTTAGTGATGCGCTCATGGCGATAGGGGACGAGGTGGGAAGGGAGAACGTACTGCTGCGGATCTTGTCGCCGACTTTCTTGAGCTTCTTACTCATTGTTGACGACGGCTTTGGGTTCTGGGACGAGATGAATGCACTGAGGGGCGACATTGTATTGTGTCGTTTCAATGGCAAACCGTTGGCCTGGGTGGTGCTGAGGACCGTCTCAAAGCAAACAACGAGTGCGTTGAGGTGCGGCGGGAGAGATGAAAGGGAAGGGATGGTTGGCAGTGAAGAAAAAGGACAACGGTGAATGTGCCGCAGCGGTGACGTGTGTTTGTAAAGGCTGGTAGCGATAGAGACAGTGCAGGGAAAATGAACTGAAAACGGGAAAGCAAAAGCGATTGGAATGTTGCGGCCGCCGTTATGGTTGTGCAAACAAAGACCGTTGGGGATCTGGAATTCCCACTACAGGCGGTTGCCAAGGCTGCAAAGGACTGGTCAAATAAGAATTTACAGGCGGGCTTGTATTCAAGAGGAAGGGCCTTTGCCTTGCAGGGCGCTGCCACTGCTTGCATTGCAGCATTCCAAAGGCTTCTGGTGGTGAATGTGGAATATTTCCGAGTTTGGACTGGCGCCGTTGCTACGGCGATCAAGAAACCACTCCGCTTCCTGAACTTCACTCCCAACCATTGAATTGGACTGCGAGGATACAAACAAAGCTTATAATTAGAATTATTTAATATTATAAGTTCAATCCCATATCCTTAAAGTGTTATGTACATTACAATCTATCATCTTCACTCGGACCAAGCCTCTTGGTGCTTATCCTCCTACTTTCCCCATCCGGCAACCCCTTCCATCGGCCATCTCCATCTCGACCGATCACGGGACCAGCATAGGCCATCTGACAAGTCCATCACAAGACTTCCATCCCGTCACTCCTTGCACCACCTCACCTCTCCCCATCAAGCCCCCCCCTCCCCATCGAACCTCCTCAACCGCCTCACCCGCTGCAACACGAACCCCTGCCACAACACTCGTAAACCCGTCAACATGCCAGAATAGCCCACTCTCGCCAGAAACACGACAGCACCCAACGTCGACAGATCCTTTACCTGCACCGACCCCGCCCGACATTCCCGCACCGAAGACGTCAGGAGATGTGTCCCGTCTGTGTCTCGGAGTTGAATGGTTACGGAGAGGTTTTGGCGGAGGGGGTCGGAGAGGAAGATGGTGTAGGAGCCGCCGGCGGGGGAGAAGGGTGAGATGAACATGCGTTTTGTGAAGTGGAATTTGTAGGTGCCGTTCTTGGTGAGGGTGGAGGGGGTGATGGGTTCGAGGTAAAGATGTTTCTCGCCGGTTGTGTTGTTGGCTTCGAAGAGGAGGAGGCGGAGGGTGTGCTGGGAGTCGTAGAGGTACCTGGAGATGTCAGTTTGTTTTTCTACCATGCAGGTTGGCTTGGGAGGTGGGTTGCAATGGGGGCTTACCAGAAGCTGACGGGATTAGGACCAAAACCGAAGACTTTAGGGGCAGTGACGAGGTACGCAAGTGGGTACTCCTCCGGATTATATCCCCTCTCCCGCAGCACGACATTGAGTTTCGACCGGAGCGAGCCTTCACCTCGATAGAGATGCTCGCGTTCGTCAACGGTGAAGATTGTTTGTCGACCTGACTCGGCTCGGCCATACGAGATTGTGTGCCCTATTGTGCCTCGCAGGTCGATCGGGAAGCCGGTCATCATGTAGCGGTATGTGAAGGCATGTTTTTTCGGGCTTGTCCGGCGGTGGGAGGTGATGCAGTTGTAGAGGATTGGAGATGGAGGGTTTTCGGTTTGCGGGTGTTGTGGCCTTTTCGGGGGTTGTTTTGTTTTCGATGTTGGTGAGGTGAGATGGAGGAGGAGGCTGAGTAATAGTAGGACGGTCGGTATGGTGGAGAGGAGGTAAGTTGAAGGCATGACGGCTTCTTGATTGAAATGGCCGTATCTGTGGTATTGGTCGTATTTGTCAAGGGTGCCATGAGAGTAGGGCGTCGCGGTGTACTCGAAAGCGGCATTTTCTACCCTCGGTGTTGATGAGTTCGTTTCGGCAAAGAACGTGGATTGCGGGCGTAGGAGATGGGCATTCGGCAGGATACTGGTTGTTGGCTTCATGACGAATTTGGGGAAACTCGATAGTCTGGTGTCGACAGGCATTGCTGGTATGGAGTGGGAGACTGGGACACCCCCCTGGCTAATGCTGGACAAGGGTTCTGTGGCGGACTTGCGGGGCGTTGACCACATGGTGATTGATGGCATTGTCAGTATGGTCATGATGGTCGAGGTTTGCTAATGTGGTTAGGAAGAGGAGTTCAAGATGAAAGTAGTATGGTTGACTTGCCTCTGTATGGCTTTGCTCCCTCTATACTTATAAGTACTCAGAGGCGGTTGAAATTTTTCGAGAACATGGACGGTATCGAAGAAACATGGACGGCATCAAAGACATCACCGCTCTCAGGAGATGTGCACGATACGGGAACTTGCAACGACGATGTTCACTCGATTAACCCTATTCCGCCACCAGGCTTCTGGGTTTCCTTGATAAAGTCATCAATCCAGTCTTTCGCCGGCAGCTGCATTCTGGATGCAATTCTAGCTTTCTTGCCGCATGGCAATCCCATTACCGATCGAGATTTTCTGTACAATTACATATGCAAGAAGTATACTTAGTATATGTAACTTTTCATCCACCAAGTCTGTACTATGTAATAGCGTTACAACCGTCCCGCTCTAGTTCCTCCATTCTCCTTCCACGAATTGCCCTTCCGCATTGTACTCCAAACTCCCAAACTACCGAACTAGGCCTCGACGCTGATACATCCCTCCGCGTATCGCCCCAGACACCAATGTCCAAACCCACCTCAACACAGCGGCCCAGTACCGCAACTTCCACACCAGTACTTACCAACCAGTCACAAGCCATGGACGTCTCGCTTCACTGCCATCTGCAAGGGCAGGATATATACGGCTGTGTCTCCCTCAACGACCGGTACACGCATTGTTGAATTATATATGAAAGCGCCTTGCCGTAGGCCGTCGTTGTGGAGGGCGTACAGGTGCGACCCTATTATATTTGACGGGATGGATCGAGTGCAAGTTTCGTTTAATTCCCCTCTGATACATACTTAGTTAAGCTTAAGTTGGTGTGCCATGCGACTGTACGGTCGACGTCGTACAGAACGTTCCAGTGTCTCGGGTGTGGAAATGCTAGGGTTGTTGTCTCGGGCCGGAAATCGTCGTCTCGTCTGCCAGTGGGTGAGGTTCGGGAGTTACCTGCGGAGGGGGGGTACACGTGTTTTGGGAGCCAGGGGATATGCCGGTTGATGCTGGTTCTGGAAGTGGGATTGTAGGGGGGTGGGATAGGGGTGCTTTGTTATCTTTGGAGAGTTACTACTTCATAGAATTCATTAATGGAACTTCTAGACTAGGCTTCCAGATTACTTACCGGCGTAGTCGAGATTGAGGCAGTCCATGGGCCAGAAACTCGAAAGGCTACGTTGAAGTTGAACATGCAATCAAACGTCATGAGGTGTACTGATTCCCAATTGAACTGACCGTATACATCAAGCTTCATGACAGGGCCATCGTACATACCAATGTCAGATCTAGAACGTCAAAATCATTCGATTCCACCGGCACATATCATGTACTCGTAGTTCAGTGCACAAGGTTCTATATCGTGTTGATGAGCACTTTGAATGTCTCAATCGTCCGATATACTTTACATGGAGCACTTATTCCAATCAAGCCTGCGTTGCAAGGCTATATAATGAACTTCAAGGTTTTCATTATACACCAGGGCTACGCTCGTACTTGGATATGTATGTACTTGTCAGTATTGCATGATTTCGATGCAGGGTCCTACTCCAGTGCCATGGTCTCGAGTCATCTCGACAATCATGACGTTTAGAGCGTGCATTACAGGGCTGAGCTGAGCTCACTGGACAGAGTATGTACTTACGTATATGTACCACGAAGATCAGGGTAGTACATAGAAGTTCTCGAAACTTGGCTAGTTGGCGCATGGATGTCATGGTGCATATACAAAGATAAACGATGCATGCATGCATGACAGATAAAGTGCAGTATATCTACTTCTTTAGTACTTGAACTTATGCATGGCAACCGGGACGGGGCGGCACTCGTTCGTGGAACACAGTTGGTCAGTATGTTAGTAAGCGGCTTGATATATCATTGCAATTTGATGAATCAGGACTGACATGACAGCGGCAGAGTTTGGCAGCTCCGCGTTCGAAACAAGCCTGCCAAGATTATTTTACGCAATGTTCTTGCCGTTTGTCGATACATACGGCCAAAGATTGAAGAAAATACGGGATCCCGTCCGCTCTCTCATAGTCAAGCTTCTAATCGCCGAGTTAGTACTGTGGTGGGTGACTACGCGGGAATCCTCGGTGCTGTATGGCTTTTGTGCTTTTGTTCGGCCTGTTACAATATCGCTCGGAACACGCTTTGCGCTTTAGACTGGGAACGTAAGTATGTCCAGGCCACTTCATGCCAATAGGAAATTCATATTGGTGAGGCCGGTGCTGGATATCCTTTGCGTTTTTGCCAAGTTTTGTTATGTCCACGTCGCGTTGGAGCTTTATCACGGCAAGCTTTGATATACGGCCATAGAACAGCGTTTATTACGGCAAGCTTTGATATATACGGCCATAGATTGAAGACCATACAGGATCCCGTCCGCTCTCCCATAGTCAAGCTTCTAATCGCCGAGTTAGTACTGCGGTGGGTGACCACGCGGGAATCCTCGGTGCTGTATGTTTTGCATCTTTTTGTTCTCGGTTCCTTGGAGACTTCTTTTGATACACTATTTTCATGGCTTGCCTCAGTCAGTTCACAATACGGATTTGAATAAGTTGGAAGCACAAACCAATCCCGCTTCCGTATCGACCTGCAACTTGACGTTTACCATCCGATCGATTCGTAACATGGTTCAATTCCCAATCCGGTCAACGCACAAACCAAGTTATAAAGAGAAGATCAATATTAAAGGTTGTACCCGCATCAAGCATATTAAAAGACCGCCCACCAACGGAGCAGTACGAAATTAAGAATTAGCAGAGTAAGTATCCTCACAACAAGTGCATGCTCACCACAAACCGCACAAGTAGTAAATCGCAAATGGGCCAGGACTCAACAACAGGATCAGACAGAATCCATGTTTTCAAAGTAAAGAAGAAAACCCAAGTACTATGTGGTATAATATAAAGCAACACACTCCTCCACCGTCCATAATCTAAAACCCAAGGAACATCACAGATCAAATAAAATCAAAAGAGATATCAACGCGCGAAAAATAAAAAGGGGCGGGGGGGGGTAAAAGGGTACTAAGCTAAAGTTAGATCTCTGGTGATGATGTGCCAAAACGAAACTCGCGAATAAAAAAAAGGGATCAAAAAACTCCAACTTCCAGCCCAGAAGAATGTAATATTTAAAACGAAATGAAAACCGGACCCGCTGCTCACGCTGACGCAAACGCAAAAGATGATGGGGAAGGAGGGTAAGAAAGAAAGAGAAGGAAACTTGTTGAAGACTGAGATCAGTAATCCTGCAGAATAAGAACGAAGCATTCCAGAAATAAAAAGAGATAATTGGGGTGGGGGGCGTTTACATCAACAAAAAAGGGGGCATATTCCAACAAGAAAACCAAAGAAAAACAATCAATCAAAAGAAAATCAACGACTCCCTTGACCCAGGTTGCAGAGTAGTACTCCGTCTCTTCAACCTCTTTTCCCATTCTTGACTACCGCCAAAACTCCCATTTTGCCCAGCAGCCCCTAAACTCCGTCGTTGCACCAACATCTTTCTATGTTCCTCCCTCTCCTTTTGCTGTTCCAGAGTAATTACATTACCCATGGAATCCCGATTTACTCTAGGCACTACCAAAGGCAGAGACCCTCGCGCCCGCCCGGTTAACCAGGCCATCCGCCTTGCCGAGTTTAAACTCTCCCGTCTGTTCAGCGGTGTTGTTGTTGGTGTTGTTTTCATAGGTGGATTTAGTTGAACTCCCTGGGGGATTACTCCCGGCTGGATCCAGACCGATCCCTTTTGTGATTGGTGCCTCGTCAGTTCCGGATCTAAGAAAATGCTGGTGCAGACGCTCAACCTCGATTTCGTCTTCGACAATTTGGGTGGGGACCTCGACGTCGCTTCCGACGGGTAGGGAATCTCGGGTGGTGCTGACGAAGGAGAGCGCGGTGCTGGATCGGCGAATAAGGTCGGGGGTTGGTGGGATGGAGGAGATGTGGGAGTGGTGGCGAGGAGAAAGGTGGACGCTGTCGTTATCGTCATCGTCACGGTCTAATGACATGGAAGCACGCTTGTCTTCGGCTTCTCTGGCGGCGTCGTGAGCGAGTTGGAGACCTTCGACGGCGGCTGCGCACTGAGCCGAGATGTTGCGGATAATATGAGCAATGGCATCGGTCTTGTCACGGAGGTGACGGTCGGCGACATCCGCAACAGAAAGTTGCGAATGTCTTCTAGAGGAAGAACCGTTGAAGAATCTGTGCTCCATATCTGCGTTCACATCCTCTCCAGGTCCGCCAACAATTGTGCTGGCACGGGATTGTACTCTCGAGACGGTCCTGCTTGAAGCTCTGCTATCAACGTTGCGCTTGCTAGCTCTCGAATCACTACGAGACTCACTCCTGGAACCAGTTCTCTCTGGCTCTTCCTCCTCGAAAACGTCCTCAGGAACCTCTGGCATCTCAGAGATGGAGCGCACAATATGCTCCATATGATGAGCCTGGCCATCAATGAGGCTGCGAAGATGAAGCACAACACGTTGTGCTTGTTCCTTCTGCTGGAGAACTTCGGCATTCTTTTGCTGCAAAGCCATGATTTCCTTCTTGTTCTTCTTGCGCTCACGCTCAAGCTCCTCAGCAACTTCTTGCTGAAGAACAAGAGCCTCAAGAGCTTCATCACGCTCCTTCTGTGTGCCAGCAAGTCTGTGGGATAGGCGAGTGCTGTCGTCCTTGTGTTGCTCGATGAGTGACTGAAGGCGCTTGTTCTCGCGCTTGTGAGTATCAATCTTTGCCTTGAGGTCGGAGGCTTCCTTGGTGAGTTGAGCAGCAAATGTCTGGAACTTCTCAAACTGCTGCTTCCAGTTCTCCAACTCCTCGACGAGGAAGTTGTTCCTCTTGCTGACCTTTTGCAATTCGGTATCCATGCGGCCCTTAAGATTGATGAAGTCCTGCCACGCCTCTTGAGCATCACGAGAGTACTGGTTGCGCTCGCGGACAATCTCGTTGAGGTGACGGAGAGAAACCTTGGTCATTAATGGCTTCTTGACAGATCCTCCGAAGAGGGCCTTCAAGCCAGTGTTCCTTCCCATCTTCTCACAAACATGATCCATCACCGACATGACAGCATCCTGGTTCCACCACTCTGGGTCCTGTACCGATTCGACCTCACCTCTCATAACAATGATTTGACCAGCTGGAATAAGCTTTCCTCCGTTGTATGCCGACTTGAGATGCGCTGGGACTCCGGTTGGCGTGACGTCTCCTTGAAGAGCTTGGGCGAGACGAGCAATCATCTTTGTGCGCTGACCGTTGTTGAGGACAGTTGGTGGACTTGAGGTAAGAACGTAGTTTCGATCCAGATCGACAACGAGGGCGTCACTAGGAGCGGTAAAGCAACTCTTGCACTCAGCAGTAACTCCCAAAATGTATGGTCCTGGCTCTTCAGCCAATTCCTTTGCATGACGAGCGTGAACAACTGGTACATAGAGTCCACTCCATTCATAGACGCGAACACAGTATCGAATGGTTTCGGCGGCGACAGTGAGCATTGCTGGGTAATGACTGACGAAAATAATGCGCTTTGTCGGGGAAAGCGCAGCCTCAATCACGCCAACAATGTTGGGGATAGAGAGACAAGTGAAAAGAGGCCACATGGAAAACTGTCGAGAGCACTCATTAGCAAAAGTGACCGATTGCACTTCCATCTAATCAGCAACCTACATTCTGGAATCCAGTGGGTGACGAAGGGAATTGGTAGCACAAGGCATAATCTTTCATATCAATTCTGACGAGGTCATTCAATCGTGGAGCTGGGAAGCTCAATATTCTGGACACTTCTCTGCAATGGGGTCAGCTTGAGCCATAATAGGAGTAAGGGGTTCGACACTCACTCAGCGTGGAAAAGATTTGTGGCCTTATTCCAGTGAATCCACATCCCTCTCAAGTAATCGCCCAACAAGTTGAACAGTGGGTATCGAGACAAGAAACTGAGCGCATATGGAATCCAATAAACCTCCTCTGGGTTGTCGTAGTAGTCGGGTTCGCTTCGTCGTCGAAGATCACGGATCGTCTCGGCTCGCTTCTCATCCGCTCGCGACCACACGCGAAGAGCAATGCCGTAAAGAGTGTGTGCTGAATCTTGCTGAAGAACGAAGGTGTGGTGGACGCAATGTGGTTGTGATTTGCCGGTGCAGATTTCGACATCGTGAGGGAAACAAGCCTTACGAGATTGTCAGTATTTTTTGTTGGATCTCAAGAAAAGGGGTGGCTTACCCTCATCGCAGCATGTAACGACCTCGCAACTTCATTGTCAGTCTCCAAACGTGGGCTGCTTCCCAGTATCTCTGGAAGCCAGAACTGATTGACGGCGCCTTTGATGTGTGTGATCTTCCCCTGGGAAGGAGCTGGTGCCTTCACCCATTGACTCGGTTCCCTTCCGACACCACACACCAAATACGCATGCGTTAGAGTTTTCGGCGTCCGTTGCTGCATCCTGATGTTGAGGGTTGCCGGAATAGGTTGAGTGATTCTGCTGTGAAGCGAGGAGGTCCTACTGGGGATGGGTAGAAGTTCTCCGTCTCTTGTTGTCGGTCGTGATCGATAAGAATGTCCTGTTCCTGGGCGTGGTGCATGTAGAGAAGAAGACATCTCAGAGCAAAAGAGGCTTTTGAGGGTGGAGCCGAGGCCTTAGAATGGAAATCGAACCTACCCAGCAGCGTCCAAGTCAAAAAGTGCTAGCGCTGTCTCTGAACCGTAATAACAAAGCAAAGACTGTCTCTTGTCTTGGACAAGCACCGGAAGATTACACCAACAAGAGCGAGCGTTCCAGGCGTAACCTTTCAAGAACTCCCTTGTCTGAACGAGTGACTGGAGCAAGAGAAGATTGAAGGATCTTGAGAAGCGTGAATGGAGGGAGGGTCAAAGATAAAAGAGGACAACGAAGGGTAAAAGAGTGGACCCGCGCAAAAGGCGAATATGCAAAACAAAGAATAAAACGATTGGCGTGGGTACAAGTTGCTTGTTGCAAGTGACACCGGTGGCAAGATAAGCTGTGTGGGTGGGCCTGGAAGTGTGGTGAAGAGAGGGCGAAAGGCCTTGAGATATCCCACTTGTTTCTACCTCTTGTATGCGGTCTCCTCCTTTCCAGGGTCAAGCTACCCAGGCAATCGGTCCAAAGGCCGAATAAGGTGCAGTGGAAACTTATGCGTCGGGTCAGGAACAATGCAGCGCAGATATCATAATGCAGAGCAAGTGAAGTCACGGTGGCCATCTCTTTGATCTCTTTGTCATAAACTATCATGAAAGACCGTGATCCTCAGGCGCACAATGCACCGCCATCTGGTGTACTGGGTAAAGACTTGTCCACCAGCATCTGGGCCTTCGAATCTTCTCGTAAACGATAATTATTGAAGAACGAGATGTGCAGCACTAGGTGATGAGAAGAGATGCTTCGTCCCACCGGACCGCGTGCTAGATAGGCCTGCGCGAGGCCCGACCGTACCTTGACGACGGCAAATGCAACCAGCAATAAGGCCATCACGCTACAGCCCTTTCTCCACGCCCCTAATCTGCTTTGAAAGCTGCCAATTGGCACTTGAAGTTGGCTAGTGACAGGGGTAGAGGGGGTGCTTCTAGCGCATTGAATCGGATCCCTGCAGCGACCGCGAGGTCGTCTCAAATTGGACTGTGGTGAAGTGAAAAGCGTTAGAGCGATTGGTGAAAAGTGGAAGATGAGGCGTGATGCTGTTCAAACGGCATGTCGAACTGTGCGGCTTCTAGAGCCGCTCTAACAAGATTGCGAGCAGTTCCATAGTCGCTGCAGCCAGAAGGGTTGACACCTCTTTTCCCCTATTTCATTTGGAACCAGCAGAGTGGGCGGCTTCTTGATTGGGTGCAGAATGGTGGTTCGCGATGAATTTCTTCTGCAGTGGGAGGAACCAGAGCACATCGAGTTCGTTTCACGGAAGCGATGATGTCGTCTCGAGCATCGCCTCCGACATCTCAGGTAGACCGTTGAGGATCTCTTTGTCTATCTTCAACGAAGAGCTGAGGACTTTGCGCCATCGTCTCAACTATTTCCGGTCCTAATAACTAATGCAACGGAAGTTCTGTGCAGATCTAAAGAGATTTTGATGCCTCTTCGTACTCGCCTCACCTAAACCCCAAAACCGAAACCTCTTCCCTTCTCTTGACGACGTCTGTGCCTTCAAGAGCATCGATAGACATCCCACCAAATCCCACCATCATCCCAGTCTCTGCGTGGTGAAAGATGACCCAGAGGGGGCAAAGTTCCGGATCTTTCCTTGTTTTGGACTCTGTCTTGCCCGGGGCATCCCTAACAGCGGGGGGTCCGAAGGTAAGCCAGCTTCTCGGGTCGTGCAGCGTGCTGTTGATTCTAAAAGTGAACGAGATACTTGCTAGACGTCCGGTCGCATCAAAATCCCAAGAGTCGGAGATCCGGCATTTCATGCCTCGTAGATTTGCCATCCAGTCGGTCGCGTCTTCTTTCCACCTGTGAAGAGTGTCACTGCTTAATGGTACAGTGTGAAGAGAAGACTTGAGAGACAGAAGCTTGTCGAGCTTGATATTGGTGTTGCGAATGCTGCTGGATTCGAGGTAGCTTCCTGGGGGATCAACGGTTGCAATTTGCCCTTGCTTTTCGGTTCGGCAATCAAATTGCTCTGCAGCTCCAGCAATTGTGAAGAGCCAGTTGATAACAACCCAAACCACCGGCAACACTTCCGCTGCAGCTGGAGTCCATGGTGCTTCAGCGATGATCCTCTCGCTGCATCGAGTTGACACCGGTAACGTTTGGAGGATGTTCTTTTTCTCTGGGGAATGCGGTGCTCGTAAGTTTGGTCTCAGGATCACCACCAGTCAGAGATGAGAGTGTCTCAATCTTGTGAACCGAATACACGGTAGGGTGGGATATTGAAATGAGGGGAAACTGTCAACTCAACTCCATAAAGTGAGATGGGGAGCATCTGATTTGTTTCACGGAACGGAAGGAAACGTTTCCAAGTCCCAACAGCATAAACCTTCCGGGTCGTAACCTCCAGCTGCAACACTGAAGTTGGTGATAGGATGAAGCCCACAGTGAGATATGAAAAACGCTCATGCAGTCATATAGATCCGTTCTTTCATATGGTTAAACTCTGCTTCCATTCCCCAGGTCCCTCGAATTCTCACTGCTACTTATATCCAGTGATGTACATGTGAGCATGTGTTGAAATGAAGGGCTGGTTTGGACCTGGGTGGTACGAGTGGTTACGCCGTGCCGGTGGAGGAGTTTCGGTGTGCTAGAAATTTGCCAAACTCAACTCAAGCAGTTTCTGGCCCGTGTCTTTCGAGGTCGTCCCGATCTGAACGCTAACACGAAGACTGGGGCGAGTCGGTCGACTGTCAGGAAAGTAGAGCCTTGGTAGGGTCAAACGAGAGGTGACGTTTTCCCAGCTGTTTGGGTATCATAGGCGATTCAGTTCAATCGACAATTGCGAAGCGTATGTACTTGTATGACCTACAAGTTCTTGTCATCATGAGATGGTGTCTAATTAGCAACGTTAGCTAACCTCCGTAGACTTCTTTTCGCACGATTGCTATGACCAGTGAACCTCCAACTGACTGCCAAAGGGAAAAGAGTGTGATCTTGGAGAACCTACAGATGTGGACTGGAGACCCGAATTGGCAAGCTCCCTATCGTACCACGCCGACCAATTCGAGATGCCGATGAGGATGCAATGCAATGTAAGGACCACGAGAAGAAGCCAGGGCTAGTGAGGCCCGGCGATAATCCCGCTTTGTGTTGAATCTCATGCAGGAGCACAGAGATGGACATCTTGTGCCATGATATCCTACGCAACAGAAGTAGCTTCTTTCCGCCTCAGCCTTGATTGCCGCAAAATCGAGATGAATTCCGGGTCAGCATCTGTCAAACTCTCAAAGCTCCGAGCATCCAAGGGGAGTTTTGCGGATGGCCGAGTCCGAAATCGCTTGGTGCTGGAAGTGTGACCGTGAAGGCATGCGAATAAGGACGGAGGAGACGGCTACGCTCATGTGAGCAGTGATGAAAGCTTCGGGAGGGACGAAACGGACCAGCGATGTTCTTGCCATGTAGAGTGTAAGTACCTCAAAAAAACAATCTTTCTTGGAAAACAACGACGTGCCCAGATAAAGTCAGAAGTTGGAAGTGAACTGGATAGAGAAGGACCATGTTGCTCCGGAGAAAGTTGGGGTCTGGAAGGTCATAATCACGTGATACGTTAGAAACCAACTCCGATCTCCAGACTCATCGTGAATGGGCAACAAAAACCTGCATGTTGAACCTTCAAGATGGCAAATGTCTTACCTTTTTCAGATTGCAGGGTGAGCTGTTTCGAATCGACGATATCAGATCAGTCTGGTCGTATTCTAGAACGTTTCAAACCATTTCAGCTTGTGCGCGCTCCCCGCACATGGAGAGAGTACCGGAGAGAACGAGGACAGAGGCGAGAGGCAGATCCGAGTCTCATCCACCGAGCACGAAGTTTATTGATTCAACCCACTTTCACTCAACGATGGAAGATCTTTGGACTTAACGGATGGGTATAGACTCAGACATTAGACATCTATTAACAAGAAAATGGAATATACAACAGAAAACAAGCATAAGTAGTTTTACTCTCAACGCTAAAAGCTGCAATGTACCATCAAAATAACAGTTCTGGAAGGGGGATGACATGCTAATACTACAGTGCAAGTTCATATATTAAACCCATCACCTAGAAACCTCATTATGCCATAAATGAATTACGCCTCACTTCCCAAAACCCTGACGACGCCATCTTGAGCGGCAACAAGCAACTTGGAAGCACCATCCGCCCAGCCAACTGCAACACCCTGTGTACCCCTTCTGAGAAGCTCAGCAAATCCTTTGGTCTTCTTGTCGTAGAACTGGACGACAACACCATTGTTGCCGGTGGCAGCAAGGAACTGTCCGCTCCAGTCCCAGGCGGCATCATCGACTCTCGAGCCGGTATCGACGGATGTTTGGAGAGCACCCTTACGCAAGTTCCAAATGTAGACAGAAGAATCATCACGAAGAGTCGTAGCGAGGAGAAAGCCATTCTCGTTGAATGCAAGAGAGGTGACTGGAAGGGCGGGATTGTGGGGGAAGGTGGCGGCAATCGAGAGACTCTTCGTGTCGTAGATGACAATGTTACCGGCTGTAGTACCGGCGGCGAAGAGATGTCCATCCGGGTGGAATGCAGCAGAAGAGAAATCTTCATCACTGCGGACTTGCGCAACGACCTTGTTGGTCTTCAGATCGTGAAGGATCCAAGTCTTATCGACACCAACGCTGGCGAGAATATCACCACTTGGATGGAGAGCAAGGGCAACAACAGCGCCGGCGTGGCTGCGGAGGGCAGTGTTCTCGCTTCCATCCTCACTCCATACCCTGATGACACCGTTTTCTGAAGCCGTAACCGGCTGCTTTCCTCTCCACAATCCGTCGGTGATTGCTCCGTCTTCTGCCTTCAATGGGGTGATGACCTCATTGTTTGGCACAGAGTAAATACCAGAAACACCATCTGCGCCACCAACAAGAGCAAGCTCTCCAGAACCGTCGACCGAGATGAACTTGGTGCCTGGGTATAATGATTCCGAAGACTCGACTTCCTTGAACTCTGAGATAGCGTCTGCGTTGACCCATCCTTCAGGGATAGCACGCTTCTTGCGACCGGCGGAAAGTTTGGCGTGTGTCTCCTCAATAACGGTCTTAACCTCCTCCGATAAGCCAACCTCCGCATCCACCTGCATAGCATCACCGTCCGCCTGTGGGGCACCTCCGGATATCGATAGTCTGGCCAACGCATCCCGGGCCTCGTCTCTCTCCTTGATCAACCGAGCGATCACACGGACAGCCGCATCGTGCTGGTACAGCGCCGTTGATAGCTCCTGGCGAGTCTGTGTGAGTTGTTGCTGAAGGGTGAAGGTTTCAAGGGCGAGGGCGTCCCATTCGTTTTGGAAGACGGTGAGGAGGGAAGGGATGCTGGTGAGAGTAGGGGGGCGAGGGCGAACGACTCTGGGAGCTGTGGCCAGTTAGTAAGACTGCTGAGCGGTTAGTACGGCGTAAACTTACATTTAACTTCCAGTAGGTCATTCAATGTCAGTTCCTCCCCGGTTATTGGGTCTTTGCCATTCTCTGTGATGTACGCCTCTATTAACCTCTTCTCGAAAACGTTCCCGCTCTTGGTTGAAATGACAGGCTCTTTTGGAGCTTCTCCGGAAACTATAGTTCCTGTTAGTGCTTGTCTTTCTTTGCATATGAAGGAATCATACTTGCGCAAAGCATTGTGATGGTATAGGATGTGGTTTTGCGGTGTTCGTGTTCTGGTGTTTTGGTCTTGAAATGTTCGCGACGAATTGTCGCTTACTAACTGAGGCGCTAGCGGGCCTGAAGGCCTTAGCTTAAGAGTAGCTTGATTATCTTGCATTATCAGCGCGTTCTCCTTGTTCCCCGCTATCTGATCATCCGATTAGCCGAACGTCGATCTCCACCTGCCCACCTTCGTGCTCAAGTGTCTTCTTTAAACAACACCACCTCTTTTTAAGCTTTCTACCTACACAATTTTCATCCGCAAAGCCGACCATCAGCGCTTATGTCGGCTTACATGATTTGCATAAACAAATACGGACCGGCATGAGTCAAAAGAAAGGCCTGATGCATGGTTCCAATGACAAATTGACCCCACGCATTGGTGCTTGCATACATACATACTTTGTACCGAGATCCAATGGCGAGCATTTTACTACGCCGAGTTAGGCTTATGATTCATGAGCCCAACAGGGCTTAAAATGTCAGCTTGACCCATCACCGGCATTCAAAGTACGGATTTTCTTCTTGTTGTACACACCCGTCAGCCCTCGCGCTCTCACCAATCTGGGTTCAGAAACCATCGACAAAGTCATCAAGTGCTTCAAAGACGACTTTACTCCGCATCATGAAGATACACGAAAATATAACACCAGAGCTCAAGAGTTGGATTGAAGATCAGTTTTGCTTCTTTGTTGCTACCGCGCCGACAGTTGGAACGCATGTGAGTTGGCCATTTGCACTCTCGGTTTTGTCGGATACTAATCAACTCGTCGCAGGTCAGTGTCTCCCCCAAAGGACTATCACAATCGGTCTTCTCTGTCTTGGGTCCGTTATCTGCTGCCTATATCGATTATACTGGTAGTGGGTGTGAGACAGTAGCACATCTTTACGACAATGGGCGAATAACCATCATGTTCAGCTCCTTCACCAAAAGTCCAAAAATCATCCGGCTCTACTGTAAGGGGACCGTCGTCGAGGCCGACTCGCCTAAGATCGACGATCTTTTGAACAAGATGGGTAAAACAGCAGGTGCTGGTTTGAGAGCTATCATCCTTCTGGATGTTTTCATGGTTACCCAGAGCTGTGGGTTTGGCGTCCCAATAGCAGACAAGGAGTCGGAAAATGGGATGAGGGAGCGAACGGTTCTTCAGGAAATGGCTCAAAAGACGGTGAAGCAGCATGGGCCAGACGCTCTTATGAAGTATCAGAAGATTGTGAATGCCTACAGTCTTGATGGTCTCCCCGGATTGAGAGTTGCAAGAAAGCGGAAAGGGGAGATCATTTGGATTTCAGAGTTGAAATACAGTATGAAAAAGGCCGCCTCCCAGTGGCAGTTTTCTCTGTTTGCATTCGGACTCGGTCTTGCTTGGGGTGGAAATGGTGGTGTTGTCTCACAATTTTTCTACCTCTTCTTTATTCCCTTTATTTCTTTGATGCTTTTGGGTCTTCGGAAATAAGGGATCCCTACTTTACTCCCCTTCTACAACATGCTACCACATATTTGCTGGAAGGGATGCCATAAGATCACATCTCCTTCACTTCCTCTTTTTCTCTTTCCTCTTCACCTTCATCTTCGGGTTTCAATACGGCCCTCAATATACAAAGTAAGTTCCAAAGTCTAGCGAACGATATAACTCAGGAAGAAACAGGCAAAGGTGTACTTACACTGCCGCCCTCTTCGAAGGTGCCTTATTGGGTAGAGATTTGTCCGGGAATTTAACTTCTCGAGGAGCTACGCACCTCTAGATTAAGTATTTTTATCCTTTTGTGCTGAAGTGGGCGATGACTTCTCCAGTAGTCAGTCCTGTCATTAACCAGCTCGTGACCATTGTGAAAAACCGAGACGACAGCAAGTCCAAAACCGTTGAACCTTCGGCGTATTGTAATATTGAGAAGACTGCAGCATATACGAAAAGGTAAACCTTATCGATCTTAACATTTGTTCGTAGGACATTTTGAGACTCTCTTGGCACCGTTGCTAGGTACTGTGACCTTTTTCTCTTCGGATTCAGCAACGTGTTAAGGTGCAGCACAAGGCCTCAACAGTATGTATGGGTATAGAAATCCGAGACTGTCTTTTCCAGATTCACCTAAGTGCAGGCGAAGACCTACTGGCCATCCTGACATCGGATGTCTCTGATGTTTCTGATGTCAAACAACATAACAAGCTTCTTCCAGAATACTTCAGAATCGGGCAAGGGTTGTCTCATGTGGCCAATGTCGCTTCCAACGTTGTCCAAATACAACTTCGGAAGCGCAGCCGGAGTCGGCTTTCATTGTCTCAAGCAATACTATCTGTAAGTATAGTTCTAGGTCAAAACCTTTTCCGGATTTGCATTTTCCCACCAAAACTGGTCTTTTTCAGAGACCCCCAGCATTACCAGAATGACTGTGATGCCTACCTCCTTTTGTTACATTGAAGACCTTAGTCAGTTCTTCAATGTCCTCCGCAACCTTAAGGTACTGGGAGCCTTTGTTCTTTGTCCACAATGAAGGAAAGTCACGGAAGTTTAGATTTCGTCAGAAACCCACACAAATCCGCGCCAAGCCGTGATCTTGGCGGATGTGCAAGATTGAAACTGCTCTCCTGCTCTCAAAACAAAATATTTTTGTATAGTATTTTAGGAACGCGATGTATTACACATAGGCTTGTGCTATGTCGAGAATCCTGTAAGTAGAGCCTTTTTTGCTGTTGTGGTGTTGGTCTGAAAATTGTCATTTTTGGTGTGGATTTCAAAATCCGGAAAAGGTTTTGACCCGGAACTGTACATATCATGCCTGGAAAGGCATGTTCTCCCTCATCGCTGCATTGTCTGGTGTATCAAGTCTGTGATGGCACTAACCACGGTACAGGACGAAAGGGAGCCACAATGTAAGCATTAGGTCAAAGGAACCCGATCTCGTGTTCTGGAAGAACTCTGTTTCCTCTTGTCTTTGACGGCCCTGCAGTCGTCGCAGAAATCAAGGCAGAGGAGGTTACGGATCCCAGTACCAGATTCAGAGCAAGACAGGAGCCTCACCTTGTCTAGCTCCGGAAGTTGCATCCCTATGATCACTTTCGGAGAGGTTTCGCCCTGTCCGACTCTCATACAGAGGCTGACAGTTCATCGAGTCTACAATACGTGCCAGTGGGTCTGCAGCCGATACTGAAGGCCGGGTTTCATTTTATACGAATAAACAAAGGTAAGGATCGGAGATGGAGGACTTCGAATTCTAGCGCTATAGCATCGAACGACCGATCATATGAGCAAAGATTACGGACTCGGCCGAGAATCAAACAGGCCTAGGACGACCATAACTGAGGACGCCGGGATCCGCCGGATATCTACATGAATGCGGGTACAGCTGAACAAATCCCGGTGCAGAGAGAGCTGCAATAAGCCGAGTCCTTGGAAGCCGAGTCCCTTGGCAACATGTTTGAGATCTCAACTGCTTGACTGCAGCTTCATTTCGGTTTAACCTGTTCTCAACTCTGGTTGCGAAGAACGAGGCCAGCAAGCGATGTCGTCAATCAATCAAGCAGATTGTAGTGGGATACAGGGTATCTCAATCGTGTGTTCCAACAGGGTACATAGCTATACCCCTGGGCCCTGTACGTATCGGTAGGCGCCCGAATTGAGCTACCCCGGGCATCCTCAGTCTACCCTTACGACAACGGCTCATCTCCCTTGATCTTCACCAAAAATTGTGGCATACGGTTCACGGTGAAACTGCTAATGCAAGTAAGCTTCCAGCAAATTTGTCGAGATACTTTTAGAAACTGTCATTTCCCAAGCATTAATCTGCTAGAGTCGGTCCAAGATATCCCGAATCACGACGTCCATCATACCTACAGCCTCTCAGGGTCTCGCCAGAGCCCTCCACGCAACAAGACGAGTTGACGAGGTTGAACTTCGTATGCATTCCGGCTCAATGCGAATGATAGGCATGAGGAGGCCAAAGCTTTCTACAAGGCCACAGCAGCACTTCTCGGCGAGCTTGATGCTCCATCGCGGGCACATCAGTGCGCAACCCGGCCCAGGAAGATGCTGACAATGAGTTAATTTATCGAGCTCCCCGTGGGCACTGGCAACGCACGAGCCAACTAAGTTAACTCACCGTGACTGCGATTCACATGCGAGGAATATGGTACCACTTTTTACGCCAGCAGATTGGTAAGTAGACCATTCATGTTGTTATGTGGTACTCTTTGTAGTCCATATTTGTATCTCCAAGAGCCGTATGATACGAGTGGTGATGGAGATGAGATGGAAAAGGTGGGATGAGCGAGTCAGATCGGAAATCACGCTCAAGACGCACAATGATTGACAGATCTTGCCATGATTTGAACAAGTCTCAAACCTGCGTGCAGAGCAAGTCAATCATTCCAGTAGATCCTTCAACTCCCTCATCTCCACAGTCGACCGATGTTGATGAGAGAGCGCACGCTCAGCAACTTCCACCGACTTTGCAGCTCTGAGTTGTCCAGGACGGGACCTGTGCAATGATGAAGGCTGTAAAGGGCCTGAGATCCAATCACAACAGAAGAAGCGTTCGACGGATTGGGGTACATACATACATTGGGTTATGTTCTACTCTTGGCAGTGTTCCTAATTTGATCTGGTGGGAGCTTTGACGTAAAGGGGAAGCGACCTCGATGCGTCTAAGAGCAGCGTGGAAATTGGAGGCATGCACGGCGCAAAAACGATCGCATGGCAAGGGAAGGGAGGGACGTTGTGATGTTGGACCTTGCATTCCGAGCTTCGGGTAGTGACGAGAACTGAAGCCACGAATACCAGGTACTAGAGGATGATGCCTCGTCGCCTTCGTGTCGGTCGCCAACGAGGAGAAGGGAAGATTCCGTAAGGGAATTGGCTTGTTGGCATGCTCTGTGATCCAATTGGTGACTTTCAGCGCCACGGAGCTGGCTTTGCCCTTGGGAGATGATGGGAAATTGCATTTTGAGATCTCGAGACGGATGCTTTCAGCACCAGACCCAGTGGATTTGTAGTGCCGCTCTGTGCCTCTGAACCGATTCCTAGGCACTAAACAAGTGCTAATGCTGTGGTTAGAGCATGATCTAAGATGAGGTTTTTGGTGATGTTGATGCTCTGTTGCAGGTGCCAAAGTGATGACCTTCGGGACGTCTGGTATCAGTGAGTGACATGATCGAGGATTGTTCTGGAAGTTGCACGCTGTAACGTAACTACACCTTCAGCTGCAGCGGCGAAGGGGATATCGAGGGTGGCATTGAGGAGGGGCAAAAGAATATGTTATGTTTCGAAGTTATAATTATGGAATCCTGTTGCTGTCCAGTTTCGTGGTCCTCTTATTTAGCAGCATCGTCAATATCGGGGTAGAACGGTTCGGGATAGTGGTGCCTGGACACGCAGGTACAAGAAGACAAAATGCAGCTACTTCGGAACTCATGTACACGCAACGAGGGGGAGCAGCTGTAGGTAGCCGTCAGTTAGATATCGCATTCGGAAGCTGTGCAAGATGAGAATATTCCGATTTCGGAATTCGCTACGGATATTCCCCTGAAAGGCTTCATTCTGGCAATGTCTTGCTTCTAATAACGGCGTAAAATTTCGATACGTTCTCTGATCATGTTCGCCCCAATCTCAGTGGTGTTGGTTCTTGTTCTGGTGGTGGTGTTCACTCGTTGCCTAGAAGGGACGTTCACACATCGCTGGATCCTCGCTCCGCTCGCTCGCTTTTTCCCTTGGGCCCTTTCCCCTTGAACTTTTCCACGCTGAGCAAACAAGCGTTTCCCCTTTCCACTTCCATCCACTCTCCACACATCCACTTTCCCTCCCTCACCTAACCTCCATCTTTCGCTCCTTTCATCGTCATCTCTTCCTATCTAATTCATCTCCTCCCCCCCCGCTCCTTTCCCGGTCTTCTTTTGCCGTTCTCTTTCGATTTTCCCTGCAACTTTTTCTCGCTTTTACGAGCCAGAGTCCTTTCTTTCTCTGTTTGAGCTCGTTCTTTGTATCACGTCGTTGTCGCCTCGCTCCCGCCTGCCTGTCGGTTTGATGAGAGGCTTTCCTTCGTGCTAATTGACTGTCGCTCTATTCCGGTCGTTAGCAGTCAAACTTCCCCTTCCCTCTTTGGAGTTCAGTCTTTCTCGCCTATCCGCCGCCTACAAGGAACGATAACGAAGAAGAAAGAAAGAAAGCAAGAACGATTCCGCAACTCGAAGCGACGTGCGAATATCACCATCAGCAACACATTCACCCATTCAACTACCGCACACGATACACAAGTTATATTGCGACAAACCTACGTCAAAGGAACCTCTTTGTAATTTTATCACCTCTCTATCGGCCATCATCTACGTTTCGAGATCAGCAAAGGGAAGGAAGGAGAAAAGGACGGAAGAAAGGGTTATCCGATACAACACGAGCCGAAAGAAAGAGAGACATTCATTCCGAAGCAACAAACTCGACCCGCTTTCGAAACCGTCACATTCCCTACCCACAAACTACAACATACCAGCGAGCTCGCCCACCCTCGTCCATCTAATATAGCTGGAGACGTCGGCGTGTGAGCAATGTCGAGTCCCCCACAGAGTCCAGTTTTCGGACAGCGACAAAGGCCGATGAGTGCGATGGTGAGGCCTGCACCTAGGAGTTCAAGTAGGATGAGCATGAGCAGCAAGCTCGGAGGAGGAAGTCGGGCATCCGATGAAGAAGGCGGAGGAAAGACAAGCGTCAAAGTCGGTATGTTTGTCCTGCCAGTGGAGGTTTGCATGCATGAAAGAAAGTGTTCTGGAAGACTCGAGCTGGACTTTGGATAACTGGCCTTCGGACCATCGTACTCGCACGATTGAGACGATTGCTAATGGGTGAAATCAATCTAGTTGTCCGTGTTCGACCGCCACTACGACCCGAAGACCCGGGCTTCGAGCTAATCCCGCAGAGATTCCAGAAGAACACTGTGTCCGTCACCTCGCCCAACAGTCTTTCCGTCGATAGTCCTCAAGGTCGCAAACTTTTCGTGTTTGACAGGGTTTTCCCACCAGAAACGTCGCAGGATGGATTATGGGAGTATTTACAAGAGTCGGTGAACGCGTTTGTACAAGGCTACAATGTCTCATTACTGGCGTACGGACAATCTGGCGCGGGAAAGTCGTATACGATGGGAACAGCGGGACCCGACCAGGTGGAGGAACATCAAAAAGGTGAGGACGACTGCTTCAGCTGTGTTGGAATGTTTGACAGAGGCTAATTATGGGTGGAACAGGTGTTATCCCACGTGCCGCGGCCGAGTTGTTTGAGAAGTTAGGCGAGGAGTCAGGCCAGCCCAAGGGATCCGGCCTGAAGACACCAGCACGGTACGCGCAACCAGGTGCGGCCAAGACGGAAAAGAATTGGAGCATGAGAGCTACATACGTAGAGGTAGGTTCAGAAGCGCCCGGCGGATGATTGGCATGGGGCTGACGAGGGGCGACGCAGATTTACAACGAGAGTGTACGAGATCTTTTGGTACCACAGCAACATGGTGCACACTTTGGGCAGCAAGAAAATGCCCATGTCCAGATTCGAGAGGACCCCAAAGGACGGATATTATTGACCGGACTTCGTGACGTCGAGATCAACACTATTGATGACCTTCTCCAATGCTTGAACCTCGGTTCATCCATTCGTCAAACTGATGCTACCGCCATCAATGCCAAATCCTCTCGCTCCCATGCAGTATTCAGCTTGAACTTGGTACAGAAGAAGCCAAAGCCAGCTTCAAAAGACGACAAAAGGCTCTCGATGCCTCTGGATATGATGACCGGTGATGCTGGCTTCATCACGGTCGACAGCAAGTTCCACTTTGTCGATTTGGCTGGCAGTGAAAGGCTGAAGGTTCGTCACACCCATTCTGAATCACCAACAAATGCTAACACTCGAGCAGAACACCGGTGCTCAGGGTGACCGAGCAAAGGAAGGTATCTCTATCAACGCCGGTTTGGCTGCTTTGGGCAAAGTCATCTCGCAACTTTCGTCACGGAATGCTGGCGGTCACGTCTCTTACCGTGACTCCAAGCTCACCCGTCTCTTACAAGACTCGCTCGGTGGTAACGCCATAACGTACATGGTTGCTTGTGTCAACCCCGCTGAGTTCCACTTGAGCGAAACTCTCAACACCATTCAGTACGCACAGAGAGCTCGTGCCATTCAGAGCAAGCCGAAGATTCAACAACTGTCTGAGGAAGGCGATTTGAAAGGTCAAGTTGAAAGACTAAAGGCTGAGATCAATTTCCTCCGCGAGCAGCTCCGCCAAGCCAATAGTAATGACAACGATGGGCCAAAGAAGGACAATGTCAGGTCGGAGAGAAGCAGTGAGAGGGAACGAGAGTTGCAGAATCAGCTCCTTGACCTTCAGGAAAACTACACTTCTCTCAGCCAGCGCCATGCTAAGCTGATCTCGGAACTCTCCAAGCACAGAGATACAGACGAGCAGGAGTCCCAAGTCAGTGCCATCGACAAGCTAAAGCGTTCGAAGGCTTTCGCCGACCAGATTGAGCAAGTTGTTCTCGAATACGAGAAGACCATCGAATCGCTCGAAGCGTCCCTCTCGAATACACGCTCCTCACTCTCTACCAGCGAGTCGACTCTCTTGGAGAAGGAGACCAAGCTTGCTTATATTGAGACCGTCAACCAACAGTTGCAGACTCGCTTGACCAAGCTTATGGACCGTGAGGCCAGCACCGAGACATACCTTCATGACTTGGAGGCGAAACTCAGCGGTCACAGTTCTGGCGAGGAGAAGAGCGCCACTATAATTACTGAACTCCGGAAGGAGATTTCGCGCATCCGTGAGACCGAAGCTGCTGCCGAGGACTACATCTCGACGCTGGAGGAGAGGTTAGCAGAGGCTGATTCTGACTTGGAGTTGATGCAGCGCGAAATTGACCGTCTCGAGCATGTCATCGACCGCCAGCGCAGTCTCGGAAAGCTGGACAACCTTCTTCATGAACTCGGTACCTTGGATCATGACAAGAGCATGACTGAGGAGACCGAGGAAGAGGAGGAGGAGGAGGAGGAGAGTGATGATTCTAGATCTGCTACTCCTGTCAACAACCGTGAATCCGTCGAGTTTGTCGATGCAAAGACCGGGCTCAGTAACACTGAGGAAGAGAACACTAAGGATGTCGAAGTACCAACAACGAACGGTACCTCAGAGTCCGAGAAGCCTGCCAAGAAGCTTCCAAAGCACATCCACAAGGTTTCTTTCGACGATAAGCCTCTTGCCTCCAACCAGTATCCACCACCAAGTCCAGCCCAGGCTGAATTTGTTAACGATAAACTTCAGACCGTCCAGCAGGAGCTTTTCGACCTCAAGGTTGAGCATGAGAACACCATCAATGAGTTTGACCAGCTTTCGAACAACTATGAGGATGTTCTCCGCGAGCTTGCCATGATCAAGGATCAGTTAGACGAGGTTAGGCACCACCAAAAGCGCAGCACCCCCGCTTCTCAATCTACTTCCCGCCCGGAAACACCGGCTTTGGACCAGGAAACATCTTTTTTAGCAGACGCGAGGGTAAGCGAATTGAAAGGAACAGAGGGACAACCCTTATCCTCGCGTTCGCTGTCGTCGGAGTTGTCCTTGGTTGGTGTATCACCAGCATATTCAGAGTCAGATTCGGGCCTGACGAGCCCAATTTTCAAAGATGGGGAAATCAACGGAATCGAACAATCCACGGAAGTTTCTGATACCGCTGCCGAATTAGAGGCATTGAGATTGGAGGAGAGTGAGAAGGATAGGATTATCAAGGAGTTAGAGGAGGAGAGAGAGCGCCTCATGCGTGAACACAGGGAGGCTATGGACAAGGTTTCGGAACTTCAGGCCGATGTCGGCAAATCAAGACACACCAGCGTCATTACACCAACCTCGACCAGCTTCAACCTCAGACGCAAGTCCAGCCAGAGTCTTCTAGTTCTCGATCGTGCCCATCGCTCGTTTGAAGGCCTTCGCAAGCTTGCCATTCCTTACCTTGAGCATGAGCCGCAGCTCCTAGAGAACTTCGAGCACAACATTGATGATGCTATGCATGAGCTTCATTCTCGTTGCGAGCGTATCGTTGAGCTCGAGAAGGACGTCGACACTCTTAAGAAGGACATTGAGACCAAGAACAACATGCTTACTGGCCTTACCCGCGAGAGAGCTCACCAAAGCATGCGCAGCTCACCAATTGACATCTCCGTTGTTGCTGCTTTGGAGAGACGTATTGAGGAGACGGAAACAGAAAATGCCGTCCTTCGCCAGAGACTCGATGCCAGTGAGGATCAGCTCATCATCGAAATCAATGATCTCAAGAAGAAGCTTGAGGCCAGTGTCAATGAGGCGCAGGATGCCGTCCGACAGCTCCTTGAGGCTCGTGCTCAGTTGACCACCGTCCAAGAGGAGAATGCTCATCACGTCGAGCAGATCACCTCTCTTAAGGGACAGCTTAGTGAGTCTGAACACACCCATAACAAGGCCCTCGAGTCGATGAAGTCGTCTGAGAAGGCTCTCCTTGATACGATCAAGTCCCTCGAGCAGACCATTGCTCAGCCTGACGAGTCGACTTCTAAGATTGCCGAGACGCTTGCCGAGAGTGAGGAGAAGCTGAAGGCTGCTAGTGCCGGTCTGACCGAGAGCGAGGAGAAGCTCAAGGTTGCCAACGAGGAGCGTGTTAAGCAGCAAGACCACATCGCCGAGCTTCAAAAGACTATTTCTGAGCTTCAGTTGATGGTTTCTGAGCAGGTTGAGACCGTCAAGGATCTTGAAGTACAGTCTACTAGCGCCAAGTCCGAGATGGAGAAGCGCATTTCCGTCCAGGTTGAGCAAACTGATAAGGTCAAGTTTGAGATTGAAGGATACAAGCAGACCATTGCCAACTTGGCGAAGGAGATTGCCGAGCAGAAGGAAGCTTCTGATAAGGCCAAGACGGATATTGAAGAGCTCCGTGCCTCTTATGAGGAGTCTTTACAGAAGTTGCAGTCTCTCTCCGAGAAGGAGTCGACCGCTACTGTTGATGTCAAGGAATGGGAGGAGCGTCTTGCTTCTGAGCTTGCTGCTCTTGAGCAGAAGCACGCTGTTGAGATGCTCACCGTCCAACAATCTCTTGAAGAGAGCAGAGCCACCATCACCGCCCAACTTGAGCGTCTTGAGAAGCTTGAGCAGGACTTTACTGATGCCAACAAGCTCATCGAGACTCTTGAGAGCGAGAAGGCCGAAGCTCAACAGCTTGCCGAGAAGAACGCACAGTTGGCTGCTGATCTTGAGAAGGAAGTTGCCGACAAGCAAGAGGCTATCAATAAGAACCAAGAGACCCTTATCGAGCTCCGTGATTTGCACAATGGTCTTCAAACTGAGATTGATCGTCTCAGTAAGAAGGAGCAGAAGCATTCTAGAGTTGTCGAGGAACTTGAACAGCAGCTTGCCTTCACTTTCGACCAGAACCAAGACACTGCTAAGAGATTGGCAGATGTCACTGCCGAATTGGAGCAAGTTAGACAAGAGAAGACTGCCCTTATTGAGGAAGTCAATGGGAAGGGTGCTGAGACTAGACAGCTGCAAGACGCTCTCAACGAAGAGAATATTGCCCTCAAGGTAAGGCTATCAGGAAGCCAAAGGAGTTCTTCGTCTAACCCGGACCAGACCAAGCTCAGTGAACTTCAAATGGAGTTGTCTGGCTTGTCCCCTATTGGTGGCCGTGCCCAACGCTCCAACTCTACTTCTTCAAACAGCAACCTTCGCAAGTCTGCTTCCGCCACGTCGCTTCCATCGCCGCCTCCGATTATCCCTCTCCCACCACTTCCAAATACCCTCCCCAACCTTCCTGGCACCAGCTCGCCAACAAGCACTTCTCCCTCACCGATTCCCGGCCAAAACGCAGCCCGTCGTCCATCGAAGGACTACGTCGCCGCCGCCTTCGAGGACCAGGATGCCCGCATCCGAACTCTCGAGAAGCAGCTTATTGCTGAGAAGGCCCTTACGCAAACCCTCGAAGAGGCGCTTACCGAATGCGAGAAGTCCATGCGTCGTCTCACCTCCGATAGAGACAGCTTGCAAGCCAAGGCTGCCCAGGTCCAAGCCGAGTTGGAGCGCACAAAGAACGAGTCCCAAAACTCCAGGTATAGCATGCAGGCAGTTGAGGAGGAGCGTCTCGCAAGGATGGCTGCGGAGAAGGCAAAGGAACAGCTTGAGGCCCGTATGCAGGCTCTCAGCAAGAAGAACAAGAGCAGATTTGCTTGCTTCTAGGTGCTTTGTGGTTTCCGTTGTTTGATGATTGCAGTGTGCTTGAACTTTGCAAGGTTGCTGTTATGGGTTAAAAGGTTGGGGTGGCGTTTAGCTTGGTGTGCTGTTTTGTTCTCTTCATCATTTTCACTTGCCATGTTTTTGCTCGGGATCTTATTCTTGCTTCTTACTTTTTTGTTACCTCTCTTCTTTCTATGGTTGCTTTTATGGAGCGTGCTTTGGATTGTGTTAACAAAGATGCGGTGATGAGCTTAAGCCTTGTTTAGGGGTGTTCTTCCTGTTTCTTGTTGGTCGTGTTCTTACTTTTCTTGGTGTTATAAAGGGTCGAGTCAGGTTATGGACTGCAGCTGCCTTCTTCTTCTTCCTCTTCTTCTTCTTCTATATTAATTTTGGCTTCGGTAGTTCGATGGGCGGGTTGACTGTGCACACGGCAGTTTTAGCGTGGTTGTATTATTCCCTTGTTATTGGTGGTGTCATGATTTCTCCTTTTCCTTGTTATTATTTCATATCCCATTCCCCTGGTTTCCTCCGCTGTATGCTGTTGATTCGAAAACGTCACGGCCTTCTTGCTAAATACCTCTTCCGTTATTATACATATCCCTCCCGTTCATACCTTATCTACTTCCTTGCCTACTTACCTATCTTACCCTTGGCTCTGAATTGCAGCAATACGGCGGCAGTTTGGACATCCCTTTGAATTATGATTCATGGTGCGAAGTTTCCTTTTCCTTATTCTTCCTTACATTTCGATTTTTTACATCTCTGGTTGTGTTTCTTGTGAGTAGTATTTAGTGCTTTGTAGTTTAAAGTCTTTCTTTTGTCAATGTAATGGTGTCGTCAAACACAGAGAATTTCTAGTTCCTCGCAGAGGTTGAGCTTGGGCTGCGCAAGCCTGTGCAAACGTCTTTCGGATCGCAACCAAATATGATTATGCCGTAATTGGGTCCCTCAACAACTACAACTGAATGGCTCCTTACTTCTCTGTGTTCCACCAACAAGCACAGAAGAAGCAAGCAGTGAACATGTGCAGGTTTTAATATGAAAATTCGATAAGTCATTGCAACAGAACAGAGCACACATATTTGTGATCTGGTACTTCGTAAGAAAAGACAGATCCTTCTCGGTTCAGGACAGAGCTGGTGATACTTGGGAAATCAAAACAGAGCTAACAGGTGGAGTACAAAGTCCTGGTGGGCGGCGGAAAAGAAGGTAAGATTATATCTAAGATATATGGCAAGTTTCCATACCCGCCAATCGTTCTGATCTTCGGCCGCATTCGCCTCCATAACTAAAAGAGACCACAGTATCAATCGGAGTAGCATTAGCTGTTGGTTCCGTTGCGGTATCTCTGCCTACAAGTACTGAAACCCAGGCGACAGTGTCAGCATAATCTGGACCTCCAACATTAAGCAAAGTACCTGCGGCTTCTTACCTTACTCGCTTTGGGATAAGATAGGATTCTGATGGGCACTAGTGTTTGGGCAAATCGTGATTGCTTATATCTTCTGACGTCGATGGTCTGAAATCTGATGGCATATTAGAATACATGAGAACACTCTGCACGATGTGGGGATCTTACACTGTACATGTCCTCTAAACGGGAAGTTGACGCATTAGGCCTCCTTTATGTGTAGCGATGGCTAATTGGTGGTTCCCACGAGGTGACGACCCGACATATAAATTCTCAGCCAAACTGCTACCAATGAGCCGCTTGGAGCCGAAGTCAGTTGAGTTTTTATGTTCGTTTACGGCAAATGGGCAAAGGAACGGGAAGACGATCAAGTGGCCAGCTGGAGCGTGATAAGAGATTTGAAGTGCACAGAGTCTATGCAGGACCTGTCCATTGGCCGTGGCGATGTAGATATCATTCCCCCATCCGTTGTACTGAGGTGTCACATTCAGTGCCACCATATCATCCTGAAAGAGGTTTCCGACATTTGCCACGGTGTCGATGATCATCTCCCGGTCGACATGCAACAAGTTGGGTTGAAGCGCATCGGCAAAGGTAACGACCAGCTATATCATATTGAGAGATAGTTTAGTAAATGAGGCTGAGAACTTAAAGGAGATTGATGTGATAAAATCTGAGGTGGAATTGACACAAAAATGGGTAATTGTTTTGTAATCTCTATGTTTAACGGATGGACAATAACAAAGTATCGACCGAAAAAAATAGGCAAAAGAGATATGGGGCAAATACGGGGTTAGATTTGAAAAGGAAGACGAGATCAAGTTATCGAAACTCGCAGGGAAAGATGAATTATTGTGCAAGTGGGGACGAGAAGGCGCGGCTTAAGCCGTGGATGAATAGGGCAGACGGTCTGGGAAGGAGTGCTGGTTAGAACTTAGCATCTGCGTACCTTATAGAAGTTGTCATTAGCGTCAGGGTCGATTGTCCAAGAGTGAGCGTACTGTTCGTACCCGCAAATACTCCCCTGTAGGAATCACCGTTAGTACATCTCTAAACAGCCAGGACAATCTTCGTCTGAGGGTAGACTGACATCTTCAAACCACACTCGTCCTCCTGGAAACTTCATCGGCCAGAGGTGTTCAATACCCTCTTTGAATTCGTCTCGTAGAACACCCCAATCAAGAACCTTATGACCTCCCCAGAAGATGGCCCACTCGTATGCCTTCTTATCCTCCACCCTCAATGTTCCGTTCTCGTAAGCCTCCAAGACGGCATGATAGTTCATTAGGTCCTTTTCATCGTAGTGGCTCGTAGGCATTGCTTTAAGCAAGCGGATGCGTAGTTCGGTAGGCGTCAGAGGGACCGTAAGAATTTCGGGAGAGCTACAATTTGAAGCCAGAGAATTAGCATGCAGTTACACTCTCTGCCAACGAGAAAGGAAAGCTCACATTATCTTGTCCTCGGACTTGAGCGCCTTTTTGAGGACGCGAATTCTGGATTTGATGTAGTCCTGGTCGTCTTTGTTTTTGGTTCCTTCAAGCAAGGCGTAGAAGTGCTCAATATCGGACTTTTTTCCTTGGAAGGGTCCGGTAGTTCGAGCGCGCTTCATGACGTAGGTTGGAGCGCATTTGAACTGTTTGCGGCCTCTGATGCCATTTCGTTGATAACGTGTTTGTTGTTTGAGTTCGTGAGTTGTTGGTGTTGTGCCGGATAAGGCAGTTTGAAGGGAAAATATTGGAATCCCACTGGCAGACGAGAGAAGTTTTACGGATTTCAGAATTAGGCGATCCCGCGGAGATGCAGAAACTCCTAGATCTCTCCTTACTGGCTGGGCATCTAATGGAAGCGTATAGAAGTAGCCGGGAGCGTTGGAAATGTTCCAGCTTCATTCTACATGCATCGGCATATTTCTTTGACCATCGGGAACTAGCTCCTTCTGAATGCTTGCTGCTTGTAGTGTTTCCGGTACGATGAGGCACAAGGGAGAACTATTGTCAGGCACATTTGAGCGTACCAAGATGCATCCTCAGCCTTACATGAACTAAAGAAAAGAATGTTTTTTGTGTTTTGATTTTACAAGATATTTTGCTATGCAGATTATGAAATTGCATCGTACAAAATAAAGCATTGTACGAGTAAGTACCAATACTGTACTTACCTATACGACGCGTACTGAATCCATACCCGGGACATCAATCCAATCCGGCCCAACAGCGATCAAATACTTTCCTTAATCAAATCCGCAGCCTATTCTAGATGTCAGTAACAATTCTCCAGCAAAAGCTTCACAATGCCATACCTTCTCACCAAAGCCATACGCAGTTGACTGGGTAGCATGTGCCCCAGGTACAAACGGCCAAGCACTCGAATCCACAACTCTCAACCCCTTCACACCCTTCACCCTCAACTTCGAATCCAAAACAATCCCCATTCCAACTCCACAACAAGGATGGCCAGACGTTGGTGAGAGGCTATTCCTCAAAACAGCCAGCAATTGCTCATCAGTGACATCGTCTGCTGAGGGATTCACCTGGACCGGATTCAGTACTGCTCGAACTTCAGGGTGCGTTAAGAATTTTCGATTGAATCGGATGGAAGCAAGCATGACTTCAATGTCTAGTGGATGTGAGAGTGTTCGAGGATTTAGGACTGGCGGATCCCAGATGCTGCTTGACTGTATGGTGATGTAGCCTCGGGAGAATGGGCGGAGAAGGTTGATGTAACGCCCATTGGCGCTTTGATCGACTGCAGAATCGGTGCTGGCATGGGATGCGAGGAGAATATCTCGTTGCTTGCGGTATATGGGAACGAAACTGGAGGAAATATTGCCGTGGAGGAAGGACCGGGCTGGCGAGCGGGATTCTGTGTATTTTGAGAGGATCGATTTGTAGGTTGTGGGTGCGATGTGAGGGAAGGATAGCATCACCATGCGGTTATTGAAAGCGTTGGTGTAATAGCCTGGAAGAAGTCAATACGGGCTACTTAAAGAGAGAAACTCTGAGCTGGCAACCTGTTCTGTTCTTGAGATACTGTTCGAACTGCTCGTCAATGAAGGTTCGGTTGGCGAGGTTCCACCAGTTTTCGATTGGAGGGTAGTTGGCTATATGGCATTAAACTTGTCCCAGGTATGGTTGGGAATTCGTAAATCATACCAGTAAAGCTAATCGGCAAGTTCTGAGGAAAGTCAGCTTAATACTTACCGTCATTATGTGGCCGGAATGACTTACCGCATGATCTGAATAACCTTCGCCCACGTTTGGGGCTATATTTCAATTGACATCAGTTCACCGCTCGCATCCATATATGAGAGGATATGAGACTCACAGTCGTGAACAACAGGAACCCCAAAACTCTTGAGCGTTTCTTTCTTTCCCACACCAGACACCAGCAGTAACTGAGGGCTCTTCACAGCACCAGCAGCTACAATAACCTCCCTCTTTGCCTTAACAGAATTCAAAGTCTCACCCTTCGCCTTTTGAAACTCCACCCCTACCGCTGTCTTACCCTTAAACAGAATCCTCGTTACCGTTTGATTGTACATCAGGTGAAGGTTCGGCCTTGCTGCTTCGACGGGTCTGTAATACTCATTCGTAGCATATGAACGAATCCACTCTCCAGGTCTCACCGAAGCTGGTACCCAAATGGACCCGACTATATCGCCGCTGCCTTGATCTTTGGGCCGCGGTATACCGAGATCTTTCTCAGCTTTGAGGAAAGGAATATGGGAATCGAAGAAGATTGTAGAATAGGAAGCTTGGATAGGACCATTGCGACCGTGATCGGCAAGGTTGTAGGTGACATTGCCTTTCTGGATGAAGTTGGCATCAGGCGGATGGAAGGTCTCGGCCTTGTTGAGATACTTCTTCATGCTTTCCCACCCTGCAAATGGTTAACAATTGAGGCTCTCTTTCAGTTATGAGGCAGAACTTACCCCAGCCCTTGTCGCCCACAAAGGTAGCCCAGTCCTCAAAGTCCCTCTTACTGGCTCTTCCAAAAGCCATGGCATTGACGGCACTACCCCCACCGACAATCTTGCCAGTGCTAATGGTTGTATTCCTTCCATTCAAGCCCTCAATTGGAGTTGTCGTTGTGCGCCAGAAATATTGCAATGGTGGAATGGATCTTGGCCCAGTGGGGTACCTCGTCGGGAGAGAAACGTTGTAGAACTCGCGTTCCCCAGTCAGATACTCACCAGATTCGATGACAAGGACGCTGATACGAGGATTCTCTGTGATACGAGTGGCGACGACAAGACCGGAAGGTCCAGAGCCGACGACGATGAAATCGTATTGCTTCGCGATAGATCCAGGATCGGTGATGATTCGACCAGGGAAGCATTGCGAAATGGTTGCTAGGCTGCCGAAGACGAAGAGCTTAACAAATGAAGTGATCATAGTCCTAACGGTTTTTGCTGGTTAATATTGGTGGAAATGTGGCATGTTCTTATAGACCTGTTCTTCGAGCTGTTAACAATACCACCCATTAAGCAGGTCCAGGGGGCTCCATACCGCACGGCAGATACTTCTGTATTCCAGATCCAATATGTTGCAACACCTGCATAAACCGGTCAGGGTCTAATGGTTGCACTCAACTCAGACGTAAATTCTGTGATTCGTCAGATTGGTCGCTTAACCAACCTTAATTACACGACAGGTTGACATTATGCAGATGGTCATAGTAATGGCGCGACTGTTATGATATGTAGCACCAATCACGATCTATTCGCCCCAGATACTATGGTGGGGGTCAACCGACTGTGGCATTTGGGCGAGCTCGGCAGTGCATAAATGGGGTGCTCGTTGACCGGTGAGGAAAAAGATGAAACCAAAGACCAAAAAGGTAGTCTACCTAGGTACTTATTAGTAGCAACAGAGAGGCACGAAAACATTAAGAGAAACAAAAGAAAATACTAAGTACTTGAATGTGAATCCTTCTTCTAAGCCATGAAAGAACAGACAACAGTCACAGATGCAGAATCTACTACTTACTTAAGAAAGAGGTATTGAAGGTAAAGGTATATTCATATCGCAAAAGGGCCCAATTCAACTAAAATCAAAATAAACGAAACCGAGATAATACACGCAAATAACAAATAAAAGAAGCAAAGAAATACCCAACCTTCACCGTTCCAATTCACACAAGGTGCTAATCAGCACCCACAATTTCACCCCAATATCCTCCAAGTGCCAGCCTACCCTTGCCGACTTTTCCACCCCCCATCATAACAAGTACACCAGCTCCAGTCTCAACCCACTCCCTTCTGCCCATGAATCTGAACTTGACCTCTGTCGTAACAGCTTTGGCCTCGCCCTCGTCTTCTTCTTCGTCCTCGTCACCATCAAAGTCGAAAAATCCGCCTCCACTATTCGGGGACTCGGCCTTCGGCTCAGCAAGAACATCTACTGAGACCACCTGGGCACCAGCACGGACGCAGGCAGTGTAAATAGACGTCTGCACACCCCGTAGCATACCATGGTCTTTTGGGAGCTTGAAAACAGCCGTGAAACCTGTGTATGCCTTAGGCCAAGAAGTTCTTGGTACTGGTGCCTGGTCAAGAAGTACCATTCCTTTCCTCAAGAATCTGTCAGTATTACCACCGTCAGGTGTAGCGACGATGGGCGGCGTGTGGGAGAGAGGCGGCGTATCTTTGACTGGCACAAGGCCAAATGTCCCGATTTCAGACTGTCTAAGATAGGCAACGGGAACACGGCAAGATCGAGCAGAGATAACGCGGTACTTCGCCCATTCCACTTCATTCGGTTGTTTTTCAGAAAGCGGCGATTTTGCTAGAGGACGACGTGCTCTGGGGAGGGAATTCGGGCCAGCGCTATCTGTGCCTGAGCCGGACTCCTCACTAAGGAAGTGATGTGCTATCGGTATTGAGAGGAGGCTCGGCGACCCAGTATAACTACCGTGGGTGAATGAGCCTGATGTTGGCCGACGTGGTCGTTCTGACTCATGTTCCGTAGGCAGAGCATTCGGGGGAAATGGACCAACCCACAGCTCCTCTCCAATAGCGATGATGCCTTTCTTAAGGTAGCCGGAGACCACAATACCAGTTTGTTCCCCTGCAGTGCCGGGACCGGTAACCACGGCGCCCTGGTGGTCATAGACCTCATCGATGTGAAAGAGTGTCTTAATCGGCTGGTGCTTCTTGTTGAGGGTAGTTGCCACCTGAGGTCCGCAAGCTTGTGGGATTGGCAACCGAGCAAGAAAAGCGTGGAGTAAGCGAATTCCTTTTCCATGGACACTGGACGTGAAGAAAACCGGAACAAGGTCATCATCGCGGCGCATTTTCTCAACGACTTCATCCGCCCGACCTGCTTCAAAATCACCCCAGCCATTGAGGTTCGGGCTTGCGGTTTCCTGCACGACAAGTAACTCTCGACCCTTGTTGTGCACCTTCAGGAGATCGACGATGGAGCCAACTGCATTTCTCACGTTCCCTAGCCCGCCAGCAGTATCCAACTTAGATATAACGACAACAGGCCTGATTCCAAGTTTCAAAACAAGCTCCAAATGGGCCAAAGACAGTTCCAATGTCTCTTTCGCCTCTGGGGACCCTGTGCCACAATCAGCTGGGACAACTACGAACGCGTAATGTGGCATAAATCCAATGAGGCTCCGTAAGGCGGTTCTGCGGTAGCGAGGGACACCACCCGAGTCTGTCATAATCACGACTCTACCACCATCTGGTGCGGCTGCTGCAGTCGAGCAGATGTCAGTCCAGCTGGACCTATTGGCGGTGGCATAGTTGATGACCTGATCATCCTTCCTCGCCCCGGCCACTCCATCTAACCGATAGCCAACAATTTCTTGCGAGACGCAGGAGGTGACACCGGAGTTGACCTCATGACGATGTTTAAGCAGAGACAGCCTCACCCTTCCGTTTCCGTTGTCCTGCTCACTAGTGCTCAAGGTGCCAATGAGGGTCGACTTGCCAGCGGCGGTAGCACCTGTAAAGGATATTCTCAGCTGCTCTGGGATCGCCTTCTTCGCATCGTTAACGTCAAGCGGTCGGCTTGTCCCATTCGCTCCAGTAATTGCGCCGAATAGGCAAGGCTTGACGAATGCTTCACAGATGTAGAGCTTCCCTCCAGTGAGCTTGCCATCCCTTTTCTCATCCGCAACTGGGTGCTTCTTGAGAACTTGTACTTCACATCCGAGCGAAGAAGCCATCCTTCTCAAGACACCCAAACTCAGCTCCATATCTTCGTCGGATATTCCAACAAAAGTCCCATCATCAGCGACACCAATTTCGTAATAGACACCCTTACTCTCCTGCAGCAAGTTGCCAATTTGTTCTGGCGATGCGGATTCACCAGTGCTACCTGTGAGGGCTGGGCGATCCGGGACGGTCTGGGAAAGACGCCATAGCAGTTGGGTTTTGAGATGCTGGAAGCGGTCTGCAGACTTGGGATCTTCGGGCTTGCTGGCGTGCTTGAGGGTAAGCTTGTACTCGGTGGAACCTAGATCAGATTCTTCGACCAGAGATTTCAGGCCATTGACCTGCTCAGTGGCTGGTCGTGGAGCTTCAGGATGAAAGTCTGCACGCATTGCCCGTCTGGTGAGAGGTGTAGAGTTTGTGGAGTTGTCGGCGTCTGTGCCGTCCGAACCATTCGGCTTGCCCTCCCATGGTGAGAACGGACGCGTCGGCGCGTGGTCGAAGGTGAAAATTCCTGCCATACGGACTTCAAAGTCTTGCCCTCCGATGAGCCTTTCTTGATCTCGTTTAAACAGATGTGATTCCCGGCCAGACTCTTTCTAAGTGCGTCTGCGTGGCCACACTCGCTTTCGTAATTGAGCGTATCGACGTCGTATGTGTGCTGTTCGGTTTCTCGAATTTGGTATGTGTATGTGTAGGTAGGTGTTGTTTAGAGAGTTGTTCATTGTGTGTCTGTGGATAAGACGTCTATGAAGATGCTATGTCGTTGTTCGAAAAATAGGAAGATCTCGTCGTTTGTCGTCGAGTTGAAGGGAGAAGAGGGTAGCAAAGATAGAGCTAGCGATTTGCTGCTAAAGTAGATTCCAGTCTAGCGAGAAAACACTATGATCGATCCATTATTCTGGGAATAGACGATAGGGCTGTAGTCGGAGAGAAATGTGGAGTTGGCGATGTTTTATGGGGGAGGTAGAAAGGCAGAAAAAGAGTGAGAAAGGATGAGTCGACTTGGTGTTGAGTCAACAGCCATACTTTGGTCTGCCAAGGGGTCCTTGTTAACGCGTGGCCTGTGGCCTGTCAACGTCATGGCCCGTGCGCAGATTTGTGGGGGTGCGACTTGAACATTCATCGGGCCGGGCGATCGTCTTCTCAACATAACGAAGTCATACTTCTTTGCGGTTCAGTTTCCAGAACATCGATATCAACGAAATGCTACTGAGCATCAGGGTTTACAAAATCACCACCGTTTTGAGGTTTGATACAGAGTAAAGCCAAGTGCAAGATAAACGTGTATTTGGGTCTAACATTAAACGAATAAGATCAAGCAAACAAGGGAATTACATATGATTCGATTCGACTCCGAACTGCCATGGGAAAAGGACCGAACCTCAGACGAAAACTCGAAATCCACCACGTACCACCTGCAAACATCAGGAAAATAACAATTGGAAACCACACGAGCTAGTGTCGAGTTTCCGCCAAACCATCAGAGGCCGTCAGACCACAGCTCCGAACGCAAAACTTCGACATGTCGATGGTGAATGAATTCAATCGACCAGCTCCGCTAGTTGGCCTCGACGAACAGGCCACTTGGGACCCTTCCTCTTGGGATATAGGCATACTTGTGCTTGATGACAACGTTGTCACCCGCTGGAACCAACTCCCAAGAGACCTTTCCACTTGGGCATGGGAAGGATGGAGCCTGGCTTGGGCTGATCCAGGTGGTAGCGCCAAAGAGGTCGTTTCCAACCTGCAACCTGGCGATGTACTGGTTGCGAGGAGCTTGTCTTGGGAAACCGGTGGTGGAAGAGGTCGGATTTCCAATGACGGAGAAGAGATCAGCTTGCTTGGTGCCGGTGGACTCATAAGGACGGTCAAAACCGAATGTGCAAGTCTTGCCTACATTGCTGTAGCCAAAGTCAAAGGTGTAGATGGTAGTGATGTCGGCGTTCTTGCGGATGAGGCCTTCTGGGGTGTTCCAGGTTTGTGCGCCAGTCTGGACGTTGTACTGGGTCCAGACTGGGTCGAGACGGAGGGAGGAGGCGAGAGTAGCAAGGAGAGGAAGGGCAAAGAGGTTGAGCTTCATTTTGAAGAGATGGTCGAAGGTTTCTGAAGATCAAAAGGCTGAAGGGTTTGGAGGTTCTCTGATTGCTCTGAAGGCTGCTTGGTGATAGAAGCTGTGAGTGATGGGGATTCCTGGTGGGGTGTGAGTCTCTCTTATAGACTACCCATGTTGTACTTGTACGGAGCATACGGTAGACTCCATCCAAGGATGACCTTCCCATGGGTCTTCAAAGCAGTGCCAAAAGATATCGGGCGGATGCAGTGAAGGCATGATCAGTTCGTCTGGGCCTGCTCGCATACTATTCAATGCACTGGAGAACGACCGGCCGAGTTAAGGGTATAATTTTGGAACTCGGGGACGTCAATTATGTCACGAAATGACTTGCTGTGGAAGATTCCGTCAAGATATTGCATCCTTGCACTGGACGGAGTAAATTTGGCACTTTTGCGTTATTCTTCTAGGCCATCACCATGGAAGTCGTCGCACCATATGCACTATGGTACAAGGTAGTTGGAGCTGGAGACAGGGACGCATACTTCGCTGCGGCGGCCTTCAATCGAGCAACCTTAAGGTACGAAATCGCGACTTTACTTGCTTCTAACTGAAATTTAATATGAGCAGCATGCAGTTGGGTTGTACTTAATACATACTTCGATATCGATATATATACCATAACAACAAGTTTCTCTCACATCTCACTCCAGAAGACCATCAGGCAAAAGCTTATTTACACAACAAAGCATTCTGAACTGGTGCTAAGCAGTCACCGGAATCGCCTCATAAGCTCACCAAGCTCACCACGGTGCATGCTTCAGCACTTCCAAGCATTGGCGCAGCCGAAATACGGAGCCCCTAAGTACATACCCTATGGTTACCTCCAAGATGCCTCAATGTCTCCTGAATCAGTCATTGCGAAGCTCTTATGCTACCTCTCGGCCGCAGAGTACAGGACTCGTCACACCATGACCTACCTGTCTTACGCATCACGAAAAGGCTTGGTTACACCAGCTCAAAGGGCGAAAAAGCAATTATGTATTTATTCCGATCACGTTTGCATAATGAAAGTAATTATAGAGCTCCATGCTTATTCCCCGACCTTGGTAGAGCTTAAAGCCGATTGTCTTGGGCGAGCCAAGACGCATTGGGACCTTCGTGGGGAAAGTCTGGTGTCTGCACACTTTGTTGTCTGTTTTGTATCTGCAGCTACTTGATCTGGTAGGAGGCCTTGCACGATGAATGCATTTTGTCTTTACGTACAAGTTCACACAATGCATGTGGACGAAACACTCGGAACTGTATAGGAGCACTTCCGCTAACAATATCGGTTAACCGTTTGTACTTAATCATTCTGCACCTCGGTCATGAGCAATGAACAGTCACATACTAAGTATTCACTTGAAGCAGCTTTTCTGGTGCTCCAGCTCGGGCTTCGAAATCGAGTTCATGTTATGCACGATCGGAGACTTTACCGATTCTCACAAGAGGTGAATCTACAGACTTTGTAAGGTGTAAGAGAGCCAGCAAAATACATACGGCCATAGATTGGCGAAAACACGGGATCCCGTCCGCTCTCCCTTGGTCAAGCTTCTAATCGCCAAGTTAGTACTGCGGTGGGTGACCACGCGGGAATCCTAGGTGCTGTATGTTTTGCTTTTGAAAAAGCATATTTGCACAAAGCTAGTCTGTCATGCATGCCGGCTGTAGACTCATCATCTGTAGAGCCTCTGTCACTTCCACTGCATTCTCGCCGCGTTTTGCCCTTTCGAATGGGGTCGAGGGGATATCCGGTTCCAATGAAAGCCCCCTCGGTTGTATTCTGCTGCGCTTGAATTTGTTTAGTTCAGGGAATTACATCTTGTCGTCTATTCGGTGCCATTTCATTTTGATGTAAACTCTGCGGGATACGAGTTGCGATAGGAGCAACTGTAATGGTCTATAAGAAGCACTCAGACTAAATTTATCCTGCTTTATTACAATCCCGAGCTCATCCACAACTAAAGATGCACTTACTTCCTACACATTGTTACATCTCTGTTATTTCACCTCCCCATCTTCATTTCCAGCCCACAACACCTCGCAACCATTCCATATTCACTGTCATTTCTACACTTTGGCAAAGCTTCTCTTTCTTCACCAAAGGTCATCATCATACTCCCATCTCCCGTCAAAGGATCTCGATCCATTGCCATCTTGATTACCGTCAACACAGCACTTCCGAACGTCCCGCCGGCTTCCAAATAGACTCTTGCACCGCGCCCAAAACAATCCTTGTCGTCTTCCCAAAGTTCTGTGAAGTATTGCACATTAGGTGGGATATTGCCACGGAGTAGCGTAGCAATATGAACTAGAATCTGGACGAAGCCCAATTTCAGGTCTGGTGTAGCCTTCAATTGATCATAGACGCATGGTGGTGCTTCAGAATACCAGCTTAGGTCCTGGTCAGTATTGAAGTCCATTTCTGGGAATTCAATCTGCAATTGCTGCTGCATGTTGAGATTCTCGCCCAGCATACCATAGAGTATTTCAGCTTGAATGACAAGAGAATGCTTCGTTCTCGGGGAAATACCAAGGACACAGCCTCCACAGGTGCAGCCAAAAGCAATGCGGGACTCTAGATGTGCATCTGCTTCGAGCTTTTTCATGCCATCGAGACCAAACTGAAGAAATGTTAGGCACATAACCTCATCTTTGGTGAAGCCTTCGAATTCGTCTGCACAAACGAAGCGTCTGTTTCCAACCATTTTGGAGCCTCGATCACGGTCAAGACGGCTCTGAAGACCCTCGAGGGGAGTGTACCCAGAGACTGTGCGGCGAGAGAGGAGTTGCCGTGTTTGTGAAGGGAGGTTGATGAGGAGCCACTCTAAACTTTTTGGAAGAGCCCCTTCTGCGATAAGATGAAGGATGGAGTACCACTGGGTATCCTCTTGGAGCCAATCTGTAAATCCCTTCTTGTTGAGAGTTTTGTCCAGATACGTAACCAAAGTATCATCTTCCATGGTAGAAGCAGCGTAGTGCAGTGGATAACGGATGCTTGCACGTGCCTTTCTTCGAATAGCTCTTGCAGTATGTAAGTTTCTTTGCTTTTTTTGATCCTCCAGCAAATCTTCCAGAGAATCTTCCATGTCGTCATCAATGCTGGGAAGATCATAGTCCTCGTTAGAGGAAAGATGGCGAGACAGATGCTCAGCCTTCACAGAGTATCCGAACCATCCTGTTGCTCCAATTCGCCGAAAGCCCAGGCTGCGGGCAAATGAAATGATACGGTTCTTCCTTCGTTGATGCTCCGTAAAAGTGATATGCTCTCGGTCATCCAGGGGATCCGGAGGGATTGGCCACATGAATATGTTCTTAGCCCTTCCCCCTCCACCTTTCTTGTTGATCCTCTCGATTATCTTTTCGACAACCAACGAACCAAGCCCAGAGCGTTGGAACCGATCCTCAATGAAAACTAATTCGATTACCAAAATACCACCCTTGCTAAGTTCATTACCCCAGACACCCGATCCCTTCCGAACTGGATGGCTCAAAATCTCCTGTTTGATGCAACCAAAACGGTCAAACAATCCAAAGGCAAGTTCGGACAAGCCCTCAGACGCACCGCTCAGGTTCTCCCAGAAGCTACGACGAATCATGCCTCGTTTGACATATCTTGCCAGGCCACCTCCGATATCCTCGCCGGATGTTGAGGTTATTGAGACGTTTAAATTGTCGAGCCAGTCGGGGTTTTCATCGTATAGTCCCCGGTCGAACCAAACGTCTATGCTGACATCCTTGGGAGCTCCATCGACAGAGATGGTGTGCTTAAATGTTTTGGGATCTCCTCTGAATCCTGATGGACCGTCCTCGTCTTCGGAATCGCTGTCGCTATCGTTCAAGCTTGAAGTGCCCAAAACTGCCTTCTTCATTTTCCGGTATAACATTCGTGACACGTCGGCTCTCTCCTTAGTGGAATCCTGCTTCCCATCTCTTGTGCATTGAGAAACATCGTGTTCCTCGCCCTTCGTATCCGAAGTGGAGTGTTCCTTGTTCGTTTGTGGTATGCCGAATTTGGTACTGTTGCTGGACTCCTCATCCTCAGACTCGCAGGTGGGTTGGTATCCTTTGTTCGAGTCATCTCTCTGGGCCTTCTTTCTAAGACTCTTTTTGACGGCATCCTGGGGTTGCATCTTGCCATGAGCGGCCATTTGCTTCGCAGCCTTCCTTTGTTAGCAAACACCGCCGACAGATGAAAAAACGGTAGCGTACTTCTTATGCTGAGATTGCTGAGCTGGAGGCGGGTAGATGGCTTGTTGGGAAATCGGCTCAAGGACCTTAAAGATTGTAGCTGCGATGTTGTGCAAAAAAAGAGAGGTCGGGAATTCTTTCTGTCTCGTCTCATTCGTATTGTACGGGAAGGTGCATTAGCTTCTCGAACTTCGAAGAAAGAACTTCCTGTTTCAAGAAAGCCTTGGTACTGGGGATTTGTAGCCTCGCAAAAACCAGGTAGTCTTGCTCTCGCCAAGGGCGAGAAACTTTTTGCCTTCGGCAACGCAAGACTACCTGGTTTCTACGAGGCTAGGGGATTTGGCTGGACCATAAATACATGACAAAAGAGGTTTCAAGGTCGAAGTTGTGAGCCCAAATTTAAAGCTCGGAAAGCTTCACAAAAAGATACCCTCATCCCGTGAAGTAGATTGGACGAAAGCTCCCGACTCCGGGCAAAAGAAGGGGATCTAGCCTTGAGTTCTCGCGCTCGCTTGCGCATGAGAGAGAGAGAGAAGCAGAAACCGGAGGCCTTCCGTCCACGTGTAGCTTCAAGGTGGGGCGTCGAATGCTCTCAACCGTTGCAAACCTACATAGAATTCCCCTGTGGCTGGGTAGTTATTGCTTGATCCAAAAGATCGTATCTTCTGGAGTATCCAGACAGTTGGGTCGCTAATTGTAAATATCGTGCTAATTGTAAGTGTAAGTGGCCAGTAGTGAGTGGGGTTGGCAATGTTGATGACGACGGTGATTTCTGCAGTTGCCAGAATTTACAAAGAAAACAGAAAGGCATGCGACGAGTAACTCAGTAACTACTTAATCTACCTACCTTGATAGGTAAGTACTTGGTATCTCAGTGGCTAGACGGCAAAATCTAGGTAGAGCGTGTGAAAGAAGTTGAAGCCTCAACTCAGAAGGTTTGTAGAGATGAAAGCAAAAAAGTAAACTCACGGCGGGGGTCGAACCCGCAACCTTCAGATCGCAGCTGGACGCAAAGTCCAAGTAGAAGTCTGACGCGCTACCATTGCGCCACGCGAGCTAGCATGCCGCTTTTGAGCTGTAGCTTGGTTAGATTGCAATTATGTTTGTGAGCGGATCACTGAAGGGAAAAAGTTTCTCAAAACCAACGAAGAAGCCTTTCTCAGTACAAGGGGGGAGAAATCACAGCGGGGGCGAGTCCCGCAAGCTTCAGATAGCATCTATGAAATGTATATAACGACCGAATGGAAGTCTGACGTGCTACTCTTGCGCCACCCTAGCCAACATGCCGCTTTTTGCGGAAACAATGGCCTAGAGAGAGCTGTAAATGGAAGTTCTCTCCAGACAAGCATTATTGACTGGTCTTTCTTCTCCTCCGTATCTCAATCCTGGTTCCAGCCCCTTCATATGGCAGCTGATACAAGAAGAACCGTTTGCATTCAGGTCTGGACTTCCTTCCTCCTTCCAGTCGAACATCATAGTTCAGCAAAACATGCTTCAACATCAACTTCAGTGCAGCGACGGCATAGAATCTCCCAGAACAAGCATGTCTCCCTGTACCAAAGGAGAGGAAATTGCTATGACCGGTATTTGTGCTTGTCCTCCCATTTGGTGTAAAGCCGTGACGTCGGGCAAGCTCAATTGCATCGATCGTCTCTTGTTCCTTGATATATTGATATGGTAGACTGCTTCTGAATCCATTGAACTGCTTTGGCTTTTCGTAGTTCTCTTGATTGAACTCGCTTCCGGCAAATGCAAAAATTGTATGGTTCGGCAGATGGAGATCGATGGATTTGAGATCGAAGCCATGATCGGCTGTCACCTTTCGCAAGACAGAGCCGGGGTTGAGGTAGTGAAGACGGAGAGTTTCCCCGATGAAGCTGTCCAGGCCTACAAGCTTTTGGAGGTCATTCAACGTCCAACCTGTTGTCTTTCCGTGGAATGACTGTGAATAGCTTGTTGGCTTTGGCTTCACGTCAGAGTCGGCATATACGGCAAGGAGCTCAGTTCGGAGCTCCTCAACATAAGTCTCGAGACGGGAGGATTGGTAGTCGTGCGTCGAGGCCAAGTTAAGAAGGCAGTTCTGAATGGCATTATTGGTTGTATGGATTGAGCTAAAGTCCATAACCATAATTCGTAAGGTAATATTGGAGACATTTCCCTCTCCATGCTCGATTGCTGTATTCACCAGAGCTTGGAGAAAGTCGTTCTACACGAGTTATTAATCAGCCTTAGATGTCAGCTAGGATAACAAACAGGGAGCTCTTGTTGTGAGCCAACATCTTCAACCCTCTCTTTAAACTGATTGGCAAGTTCCAGGCGTTGCGTGATTATTCCTGCCAACATCCTCTCTACCCTTTTAACGCGTAGGTTGTTTATGAGCGCAGCAAATGGAGCAATATACCTAAAAATGCGTGAGCGAGCCTTCGGTATCAGGTGCGGACGGTTACCACATACGCTCTCAAGAACATTGGAAAGAAGCCCATTATAATCCCAGTGGTAACAACCGACGATGTGAAGTCATTCACTATCCTGAGGAGTTTCCTGTTTCTGCCTATTATGGCAAACGACTGCTCAGCCCGTGCTTTGAATTTGTCACCTGAGTACCTTACATTGAGGAAACCCCACAAAGGTACGATTAGCAGTCCTATCCATTATTTCCTTCAGGTCTTCCCATTCAAGTTTGGTCCACCCTTCAGCATCCTCTATCTCGGGTAGCTTGGGTTCGATCAACGTGTTGAACGCATGGGTAATCTCGTCTTCGAGGTCTGGAACGATGCTGGCGAGGTTTTTCGTGATGGCGGTATGCGTAAGGTCGATATGATATGGATGCATTTGCAGCTCCTTATTGATGAGTACCTTATCGATTGCCAAAGTCTTTTCTGTGTGTCAGTGCCCACATCCTCATAAATGGACGGCCTGGGAAAGAGTTCCGAGCTTACATCAATTACTAAAGTTAACTTGGTCAGCATCAATTGTGAAGAAGAGAAGGTTGCACATACTAGCCGCAACGTTACTGATTTTGCTACTCGAGGCTGACCTGACCTCCTTCAGTGCCGAGCTGGGTAGGAATACGATATCTCCTCTAAAGAAGTTGGGTACTCTGAAGGGTTTACCAATAAGATTGTACTGCAGAATAATGTTAGCAATCGGAATGAAAATCACATAACCATAATCACAGACTTCATGATATCCAGTCCTAATGTACTCTGGGACGTATAGAAAGGCCTTTATTCCAGCCAAAACCCATCCTCCTGGGATCCATGAGCCTCCGTACAAAGCCGCCTGCTCTTTTAACTTTTTATATTCAGTTGTATTTGCAGATAAGCGCTGGGCGAGGAGTAAAGCAACAGCAAGGAGCAGTGCGTAGGTGACGAGCATCTTTGATTTGGTGGCCGAATGAGAATGAGAACGGGCTTTGGTAAGAATGTCAGTTCCTCTCTGAGCCTTATATGTTCTGGGAAAGTCCATAGATCGGGGCGGGGCGTTAAGACCCACCGGTCATATAATGCCTTCCTGTGGTGTTACCCGATAAGACACCGCAAGATTCAAAGTAAGGCGCCTAGGCGCTTCATGGTCCAATCGATCGAAGTCTGCAAGCTCATAAGGAACCTTTCTCAGGATCTATCACTGGTTAGTTTCAGTGAGGTTTGAAAGGGATAACTGTGACGTTACGTGCGGTCCGCTAATTCTGAACGACCTCTCGAGATCTTTTTCGCGTTTGCAACGTTTGTTTTGGTTCAAGCGCAAGCCCCCACGCCGCCGGCAAATTGCGAGCCGCTTTTAGGAGCAAAGCCACATGAATTTCACGTGATTGTGGCTGGTGCAGACTTCCTTTCAAGCTCTCCCTAACCTTCGCCAGTCACCTTCCTTCGATGCAAACAACTCACACGATGAACTCTCCCGTCGACCAACAATCTACAAGCCTCTTGGACCTCTTAAGACAGAGACTCAACGGCTAGAGATATCGGTATTCGAACTGACAAACGATTAGAATTCTTCAACAAAGTCTTTTGATCCCGTCAAGCGGGTCTTCTTTTCGGCACTGGTTTACGAAGTATGAGGCTACTCCCCATCCTGGATTTGAGTTTGTATGCCTCTCCCATACCGCAACGTCGATTCCGGGAATCGGATCTAAACAAGCAAAAGCTAACTTACAGCTAGGTTTGAACCGCAATCGAATTTGACGTCCAAGTCGATCTGCACACGTCGTTGAGCATCCATTCTACTGCATCACTCAGTACGTTTGCAGAAGAGAGTTACTTGGTGCCATCATCTCCACCAAAATTGAGGTACCTCTGGCATTAAGGGCTACGACGGCAAATAAAAAAGTCGATAATGGCAAGATCAACAAGCAAACTGGGATCCAGATCAACAAACGGCATGACGTATCGCTCCTGGTGGATGCCACTACATGCATGCGATACAGAAACAGCTTGAGGGTACATACGGAATCGTCACTGCAAGCAACCTATTTCGCATGATGGGTACAGCTGCAAAGAATCAGGCACGCCGCATATAAGACTGCATGGATCCGGAAGCAAAGTTTCGACAGAAGTTTCTAGTTGACCCGTTCGAGATTCATACGTCTTGCCGTGCAACTCAGGGGGATTGTTTCACCCTGGTCAAGGTACTGCCGTTCCGAGGCCGAATGCCTGCAATTTGGAAATGGTACTCGGGTACTGGGTCATTTTTCTGAGGACTGGGACGGCGAATTTGAGATGAGTTCTTTCAGCTTTCATGAATTCATGAAGCGCTCGGCCAACCTGCAATCTCAAGGGAGACAATTCTCGGCAGCTGGATAGAAGACGAATCAAGCAGCCATGCCTACTGTCGTAACTTGTGAGAGTGCAGTCTTCTATCTGAATTCAAGTGTTGACGCTTCTCTAGTGGTTTCCAGCAAGGATGGTCAAATTTTAACCATGGGTTAAGTACATATCATATGCTTGAGTACGGTTGTATTTATGGGTGGCTCCCCATGGATTCAATGGTACCACAACATTCGTTATGCGCCAAGTAAAGATCCAGGCACGAGAGTGTTCGCCGTTCGACCTGATCCTGAAATTCTCACAAAGATCATGGCGTGGAAATTGGGCTTTGCTACAATTTGGTCGAATTTTGATAGTTGGAATATGAACGGCGAAATGGTATGCCTGGATATCGGTACTTAGACTGGCTGAACCAAGCAGCTGGTACTCGACCACTTCTGGTACGATACAACTACAGTCGCATTCATTTCGGCACGTGCACCTTAGTTACTCCGAGATCAAAGTGACATACTCGAAGTATGTACATACGGACATCAGATCCACACAAGGAGTAATAGTTCGGAAATGCTGTCACAGCTTCAGGAGGGACACCCAGAGAAGGTAAATATCTACCACCTTTTGTGTGAGCTTCTTCATGCTGACGCTACTTCAGGCACCAATTTGACACCGAAATGAAAGAGCTTCTACGGAGTATGGAAGGAGTTTCCCCATGCCTAACAATCGTTAACGACGAATCAACTGTAGGTCCAACCGAGAGCTCTGGACGTTTTACAGAATGATTCCAGTTCGTTTGGGCCTGGGGAGGCACACCTGCCACAGTTACACCTATGTACTCCACTGATACATCTGCAAAGGAGTAGGAAAGATGATTTTGAGCAGATCGCAGATGCTGCCGCTTTCCGAATCGCCGAACCTGCAATACCTACGAAGTACACACATCCGAACGATACACTAAGGCTGCAGGCATGCGTCTGTAGCACATGCCCAATGGCACGTCCACGGGAATCTTGACGTACCGGAAACAATTTGGGGGATGCGCTGGATCGCTACCTACCATGTACTTTGCCAGTAGACCGAAACTTTCAAAGGATTAAAGTTTCTAAAGGCCTTTTTGGCTCAACTCAAGCACGGTGCCTGAAAGTCACGGGTGCTTAGCCGGCGCCCATGGCCATACCCAAAACTGACTGGTACGAGACTAGAACACTTCCGTTAATGTCGAAATGGCAGCCAACTCTGCAACGGAAGGATATAACCGCGAAGCACAACAATTCGGCCAAGAAGCAACAACTGGACTGCTTCACATAACTGCAACATTGATCAGTTGCTTCTGCACCCTACTTGACGCCTTGGTGGCGCTGGTCATGCATCTCGAGGCGGAGAGTTGAGGGCGAGCAGATTGCTTAGTCACTGCCTTCTCTTACGCATTATAGTGTGCACACTTGTTTGCCTTATCTCTGACAGTTTTCGGCATTTCATCGCCGAGACTCTAGAGCGATTGTCAGGGAACACAAGATTGGCGCTAGATATTTGAGAAGGCTTAGCCGGCAGCTAGAACGGTCTAACTGGGCTCGTGCTCCAATGCACCACATTGGGAAGTCTCCACAATTCAGGACAGCAACTTTAGTGTGGTTCCGGCGTCAGCGCCACACTTAGCGACTTGGACGATAACCACGACCATACATAGGCCTGTGTTTCGTATGTCCGAGTTGTGGGCTTCGTTACAGGCCAATTTAGTGACTTCACCGAGAGTCTTTCGTCCATATTCTCATTCCACTTCACTGTTCCTTGGGATATTATGAGCTGTTCATTGGCATGGTGCACCACGTTATTGATCACCTCGTATAGCGATTCAATCGGGCCATCCAGCGGAAAACCGAAGCATCTGCAAGATAAGGTTATGGCCAACGAATTGGAATGAAGCATCCAATCGGTCTTCCCCACAGTTTACCTTGCATACATACATACAAGTACGGATACGGACCGGGGTGACTTTTACGGACGGCATGGACGGAACTCCGCCGGATAGCCGATTAAGTTTGCAGCTTTGTACTTCGGTCCAGTGGAATTACCCGAAGCTCTCCTCTGACCTGCAAAGTCCATGAGAGGATTCACTCGGAGGCGGTTCAAGCTTGCCAGCTTCTCATTTTCATCCATTGAATCCTCAGGACAATCCTGATGCCCGTTTGTCTTGCGCTTGCAGTAGAGCTTGAATGTGGAATTTCGGAATAGTCGCGGTAAACGGTTGGCCCTGAGGGTCCTATGACGATTAGAGGGCATCATACGTCGTCGGTTCTACTAGTTCTTGGGTGTTCCTGATCCTCACGTTGGCCATACTCTATGACGGCGGCAGTTCCACGCCGAAGTTCACTGTCGCCGATGACAGCAATGCGACATTTTCAGGCAACCACAGCACCATGCACAGCCAAAGACATCAGGTTACCTCAACGTGGATGGTGGCTGTTGATTGACATGGGGATATCGGCTTTCTGCCTAGACTTGGCTTTCAATCCAGGATCTTCTACAGATATGAGAGTAGTTCAATCTGCTGGCCTACAGAAGCTCGATCGCCCCTACGAGATGATTTGCAGGAACCTAAAGACTTCTATAGTGAGGTTGATGATGCTTTTGATGGCCAGTCCCGCTTCTATGGCAACCTCGATGACAATTCGACGCTTGACGAACTTGAAACGTGAGCAACGGCGAATTGCGAAGGTCGCCCTTTGTGCAGATTGCTTTGCATACAGTTAGCGGGAACATTATAATCGGCCCAGAGGCTCGGGCACTTAGCGTCTGTGCCTCTCGAAAAATAAATGATTTAGGCGGTTGCTGGAATATGCGTGCCAGGAAAAGAATTTCCCATTAATTCCTCTCCGATTTGTTCCTTACGGGTGTTTTAGCTCCATAGTCTAAATGGGATTATTTGGTGGGACGGGCGGGTTACAGGCACGCATACACCCAAACTCCCTATCTCTAAACTTACTCACTCATTAGATCCGAAGCCCGGACGCATACATATACCTTGGAGATCCCCCGTCCACCATTCCTTTCTCACTCGGTCTATTCATTCATCACATTCTCACGGTCTTCGGAAGCAGCACATTGCTCCAACCTTCTCTACCACAAACCGCCTCACCAACACATCCATTCAAGAATTCGAACTGGGGGTAGACCTCGACGATACAACTTGAGAGTAATCGAAAGAGAAATCACATCGACAATGTCGCATACACATACTGGAGCTCCGGTGGAGTTCAATGGCACAAATAGCTTGACTGGAGGAGATTCACGTAAGTCATGGGCTTTCAGGACATGGCACCTCGTAATGATCAAATTGCTAACAACAATCGTGTTTAGGGACGGAGCAGCTGAATCAATGGTATACAACAGGTGATACCGCATACATCATAGTAGCTGCGGCTATGGTCATGATCATGATTCCCGGCCTCGGATTCCTTTACTCTGGTCTTGCACGAAGAAAGTCAGCCCTGACAATGATTTGGGCCTGTCTTGCTTCGATGGCAGTGGTCACATTCCAGTGGTACTTCTGGGGCTATTCATTAGCCTTCTCGCAGACAGCAACAAACGGATACATTGGCAACCTCAAGCACTTTGCTCTCCAGAACGTTCTTGCCACTCCATCGCCTGGTTCTCCTTTGATTCCAGAGCTGCTCTATTCTTTCTACCAGGTACGATATCTCCGATCGCTTTCCCACCATAATTCGTTTGGAGGGCCCCCAATCTCGGCCAACGGCGATTAGCACGAGATCTATATGGGGTTGTTCCGGGCTCCTTCTTGGATGGGGTTCCACCACATGTTTTTGATAGGGCGGTTACTGACGTCAACCTTTCTCTAGTTGCAATTCGCTGCCGTCACCGTTGCAATTGTTATGGGTGCTATCGCTGAGCGTGGCCGTGTCCTCCCTGCTATGGTCTTCACCTTTGTCTGGATGACTTTGGTCTACTGCCCAATTGCTTGCTGGGTTTGGAACGTCAACGGATGGGCCTTCAAGTGGGGTGTTCTTGATTATGCTGGTAAGTTCTACACTATTTTCTTTTACTTCACAATCTTTTGTTTCGGTTTCTTTGTTTTGCCTCCACCGACACTACGACTGCTCGATCAACAACGCTACGGAATCATCGAAAACGGTTCTTCAGACCGGACTTGGAAGATCTCGAGGGACCATTGCTATCAGCTATCGGGACGGCTTGACCTTTCGGGATGATCCCGATAACGGTTTATCGCAACTGCACTGCTTCGATGATTTGTTCCTCGAATCCAAGGAACTCGCCGCCACCGACGATGGGGACCCCCAACCTCATTGACATGACGCCGGTCGATTAAGATTCAGGTCCCGACCTTATCAGGAAGCGAATTTATACGATGGTCATTCTTTTTATCAGCGCTTCAGCCGGTTTCGGACTAAAGCCTACGATAACTGCAACAAATTCGATCCATTTATTTTTCCGCGAAATGCGGCTTGCATTTCTCGATTTTATTTTTTCATTTTCGATTTCGCTTGTTGCACGGCTTTCAGCCTCCGCGTTTCCAAATGTGGTTTAGAAGATTCACTAACTCGGCGATTCTTTTAGGTGGTGGACCAGTCGAAATCGCATCAGGAGTTGGCGCCTTGGCTTACTCGTTCGTTCTCGGAAAGCGTCAGGAGAAGATGATGCTCAACTTCCGTCCTCACAACGTCTCTCTCATCACTCTCGGAACTGTTCTTCTTTGGTTCGGATGGTTGGGATTCAATGGAGGATCTGCTTTCGGCTCTAACCTCCGTGCTGTCATGGCTTGCTGGAACTCCAACTTGACTGCCATCATGTCAGCCATTACCTGGACTCTCCTTGATTTCCGTCTCGCAAAGAAGTGGTCTATGGTCGGTTTCTGCTCTGGTCTCATTTCAGGACTCGTCGCTGCTACCCCAGCCTCTGGTTTCATCCCACCACACGCCTCAATCCTCCTCGGTGTTTGCTCTGGCATTATTTGCAATTATGGTACCAAGATCAAGAACTACCTCCGCATCGACGATACTATGGATGTGTTCTCTGAGCACGGCATCGCCGGCATGGTCGGTCTCATCTTCAACGGTCTCTTTGGTGCCGACTACATCATTGGCTTGGACGGCGTCAACATGGAAATCAAGGCCGGCTGGCTCAACCACAACTGGAAGCAGCTCGGCGTCCAGATTGCCTACATTCTTGCCTGCTCCGCTTACACCTTTGTTGTCACTATCCTTATTTGCTACGCCGTCAACGCCATCCCTGGCCTCAAGCTCCGTGCTTCTGAGGAAGCCGAGCTCCTCGGTATGGATGATGACCAGCTCGGAGAGTTTGCCTACGATTACGTTGAGGTCCGCAGAGACTACCTCGCCTGGACCCCAGTCAAGGCTTACCACGATGAGTCTTCCCACATTGCCCCAGGTGACAGACACGGCATTGCCACCTACTCGCAAATGCTCGAGGGCCAGTCGCCCGATGCCACTAGCAAGAGGAGCGACGAGCCTGCCAGCAGACCCGGTAGCGGTACGAAGGTCGAGAAGGAGGCTTAGATGTCTTCTTCCACCCACCACCGGCGGCGCGCTTGCTGATCTCGGGAGCGCGACCGGGGGTTTCTGTTTTGTCTTGTCGTTTGCTTTCGTGATATCGCCAGCGTGCGGTGCTTGTTAATGTTTCCTTTTTATTGGGCTGTTTTTTACTTTTTTGTGTTTATATTTTTTGGACTTTATTCACTTCTACTTTATCACTCTTTTTACCACCTTTTTAGTTGTTACTCTTTGGGCTTTCTGGGTTTGCTTACTGGTATTTCATTTCTTCTTCTTCTTCGTTCGGGTTGTTTTTGGGATCTAGGGTGTTGGTGTTCTGTTCTGTTTAGCGGTTGATCATTGGAATCGATTATTACCCTCGTATTCGTACCTGTTGTGTTTTGGGCTCGTAAGTATGTATGGGCTTTGGTTGGGTAGTAGAATGGAATATCTTTGAAACAATATCTGTCTGTTGTGCTATCTTACTGTGAAATGTCTTGCTACCATGTGTTGTAAACTCTGAAGTGATGCAGCCGGAGACAACCTTACAGCTTCGAAAGGGTCCAGATGTCACTCCTGACATAAAGTCAAACCCCCTCCGCTCCAGCCCTGTATCGTAGTGCAAGGGTCCCGGGAGCGGGAGGGTACAGTCGCCTTATACCTCGGAGCTCTCAACGGCAGCCAGCATCAGCCATGACTGACAACATCTATCTCTCGCGCATCTCTCACCGCATTTCCCAGGTCACCTTCACAGTCACAACCACACGAGGGGGAGATTAAGTTCATGGCCACACGCAGGCATCCGCGCGGAAGGAGACAGGGACGCCCTGTCTTATTTGCAGTTGGGCAGATGGTCGGCGAGAGTGGAAGGTTCTGGGTTGTTTTTCGAGCCGGAGGAGGACGGCAGTGGGAGGGGGGAAGGGGGATTGTTTGGTTGGGTTGTGGGTAGCCGTTTATCAGCGGGGACCTTTCCAGGGTAGGGAGTCGGGATGGTGGTTGTGGGTTTGGTTGCGATTGGAGGTGGGTTGAAGTGGAGGAAGAGCCGGTGGTGGGTGGGACAGGGTTGTTACTGGAGGAGGGTACGAGGTGTTACGATGGATGGTGGGTTCACGATCGGGGGAGTTGGATTCAGCAGGATTCGATGGGTGAGTACGGATGTATTGCTTTTCAACTATTGAGGTGTGTCTTCTACAGACGGGGTATGCTATGGAGCTTGCGATGGACATAGCCGAGAACTTGTTCCACACGATCTTCTCGGACCGATTACTCCACCATGGATAAGAGCGCGCTTGTCGCACTTGCTTTGCGGATTGCTGAGGCACTTTGCGATTATTTTTCAGCTCTCCGTTTCGGCGGGGAACGTTGTGGTCGAGCGTAAAAATATCTGAAGTATTCGAGGTGGGGAACTTGGACTGAGGTATGTCCGTCAGGTTTGCCTAACTGAAGAAGCTTGCGCGGATGTGCCGGTCATCCATGTAAGTACGCAACCCGAGTCCCCAATCATGCAGACCACAATGGGATACTAAACGGTCGCAGGAGTTCGTGTATTGGCGTTGACTTGGTTGAAGACTGAGAAGTGGTGCTGAAACCAGGACGCCTGGAAAATCGGCTACATCAGGAATTTCGGACAACTCTGTAGCTATAGCTGTGGCTTTCGATGGTGATTCTCCTGTTTTAAGAATCTTGCAAGATGGTTGAGGTTACTCTGGGCTCCAGCCGACCAACTTGAACAGGAGTATGAGTTGGTTCAGTTTCCTGATAGGCCTCACGTATGGTGAAAAGAAAGCCCCGAGCTCCTGGAAATATTGAGGGCATCAGAGACACTGATGTATCTATCTATACCCGTCTGAGGTCGATGTCGCGCCCCTGAGGTGAGCTTCAGTCTCTGCTCCTTTCAAGACTTCTTTCTGGCCTTTGGGCTCCTTCCTTCCATATGCACTTGCCATTCCCTGATGCAATATCGCGACTGCTCCTACGGTCTGGAGTACTCGCATTTGAGTACAATCGCATCTGTTCACAATTAGTACACAACCCGCCAATCGGCATCCCGAAACCATCGGCTCTTCCTCCTTCAAACCATTGGCCTCCAACCCGGATCCCTCTCCTTTTACCTCTCTGCACCGGCTATTCACCTCCCCAATCCTCCCCGGCGGCCCCCAATCGGCCCCGCTCTCCAACCGTTCCATCTCAACTTCACCCGTCCATTACGTGATAGAAACTCACCTCTTGATCCCCAATCCCAAGCCCAAGCCCTCGGAACCCTCGCCCGAACCTTATTCTCCACACGTTCCCATCTGGTTCAAGCCCACGATGTTCTTGCGACCGTTTCCTGCCAACCGTTTGGTCCGGTTCTTCCCCAAACTCCCAATCTGGTGCGTTTCCCAAAGCCATCACGTAAAAACTCTAATTCAACCTCTGGCGTCGCTATCCAGTCCCAATGCGGCCCTTGCTGAATCCAGGTGTTTCGCAGCCTTATCCGCTCCCTGCATCTCGCGATATCGCCAACAGCACCCATTCCTGGCAGAATTGCCACAAGTGGTAATTCCTCGTTCCGTCGAAGTGTCAGGGGTAGAGTTGTTGTTACGTGATGGCTTTTGGTCAACGACAACGGCGCCCAAGAGTCAAGACGCCAAACTGAGACAGGCGAAAAGATAGAGGCAGGTTTGGCATAACGTAAGAGATTGCCAGAATTGGAAGCCGGGAAGATGCGGAGGAGATTTAAGGTTTTGATAGCGTGCGGCGATAGATAGTGGGAGCGGTGATAGAGAGGGCGGAGATGGGATGCATCATGGGCGTTCGGAGAATTGCGGTAGATTGGTGGACGGGGCGGTAGATGCGGATGACTCTTTGGCAGCGGTACGGAGCGAGGTGCATAAGCAAGCCTTGGAGACGGATTGTTTCGTAACGTTCGTTTCGTTGGTGAAGGAAACTAGTTGGCGAGCTAGAAGAGCCGAAAGAAGGACGGAGAGAGTGGGTTGTGGGGTAGATAAATAGTGTGCTGAGATGGCGGTTATCGTGGCCTTTCGGGTGGTGCCGACAGGGAAGGTGGGTGTTATCTGTGATATGTAGTGGGGATAGAAGATCGAAGATAGGATTGTGGAGATAGACATGGTGAAAGATAGTAACGAACGGTAAATATGACGGGGTGGAAGTGGGGATCGGATGGGAGTAGTGCTGATGTTGTGGAGATGGCGATGGTGATGCTTCTGGAGTCCTTTGCAATTGGTGTTTGCTGCGATATGATCTTATCATTGATTAGCCTCATCCCCCGGCATCACGGGACGTGATTAAGTTTTCAAATTTACCACTTCGTGGAGACTGGGCACCTGGAAGAAGCTGAAACCACATCTGTACGAGGTACTTAAAAGAGTAAGTTATGTACTAAGTACTTAAAGTACTGTTCATCTGCAAATATACTTATTTGATGTTGCTCACCTTTATTTGATGATCGTTCACCGCGCATAGGGCCTAGGCTAGGGTGAGTACATTGCAACTCCCCAAAATCGATAGTTGAAGCTCACAGGCAACAAAACTCCTCAACTTCAGGAAGTCCCTCGTCCCACATCCGAACGGTGTTTTGCTGTTACTCTGAAGCTTTTGGTTCTCACATACTAGCCTCATCCCCAGTCTCCACTTAAGGTGGCAAGTTTGCAGCGCATACTTTTTGCGTAGAGCTTTCTCGCCAAGAGAAGCTTACTAAGACTACCACAGACCCGCTTGTCCAAATTGGGAGAAAATGCATTCAGATGCACTTGCCTCTTCTTCGAGCTTCTCTGCACCTTCTCTTGCAAACAACCATTCCGAGCTCTGTTTTCGTTTTTTTCTGAGATTCAAAGCACGTTATTGGATTGCCTTTCACACAGGACCTAGCAAAAGTCTTTCAAGCATCTATTTTCTGCTTTACGGAGACCTCAAGCATCAACTCTCCCCGACAACCTTAAGTTTGTTCGAAGGTACGACCCCTCACCTTCGCGTCATAACTGTCCAAATAAAGCAGTCGGCTAATGTACATCAAGTTGTTTTAGATGCCACCGTCTCAAGGGTTCGACGAGCTCGACAGGGATTGTCGCCCAGCATCGAGGAGGGTAGCGGTAGAAGCCCCCTTCGACGCCGGAAACTCTCAAGAGACCTCCGAAGTGGATCACTTCATTTCCGAATTCCATGGTAAATATGGGAGAAGCCCAGCAAACAACGATAATCAGTACGATCACGCGTACGATTCCGACGAAAGCTCCAACTTCGGATGTGTCGAATCCGATTTCGAAACGTTCACCCATTCTATTATGATCGACGGAAGGCAAGAAGACATCACCATAGCGATGTGGTTTTCTACCGACGAGGATTCTGGACACCCGGAGTGGTTTGAAAATCTCTTAGTCAACGTCAAGTCAGCATCTGGCGAGGATATTGGAAGAGCCAAAGCACATCATGTTATGAGGGATGACATCCGTCGGTTTTTCAGGCAGCATATGGAGTCGGCATCCGAAGGTCTTGCCGAACTGGCCTCCAGTGTGTTCGACAGGTTTGGGAACCTGAAGGACGAGTTCATGACCCACCCCATCCGCAAGGGTTCCGGTGCCTTTGGCAACGAAGTCAGCCGCGGAAGCTTTCTGTGCATCGAAACCCTAGAAATTTCGGTTCAGAAGTACAAGCGTCTTGGGATCGGTGCCTTGGTTACTAGGAAAATTCTACAGAAGTGCACCGCCGGTTGCAGCAACGTCAGCTTTGCTTTTGTGTGGCCAAGCCAAATCAGCACCGACGTCTTTTCGCGGGTTAGCAGCGATGAGTGGCTTCGAGCTCGTGGAGAAGTCGTCTCATTCTGGAGATCCGTTGGTTTTCGTAGAATCGGTCCCACCTGCTGGTTCGGATATCCGCTCGACAGTAACCACCAAGTGCGAAAGCTCGCTGCTGGTGATGACTACGACCCACCAACTGTCATCGACGATCTCGGTGATGAATGTGGCGAGACCCTCGAAATGGAGCCCGATCTACCCGAAGCAGGTATCAGCAGTTTTTTTGAACAGAAAGCCAACCGACGGAAAGCCCGTGAACAGAGGAAGTATCCACTTCACTTTGCTTCGCGAACCCTGCCAGATGCAGAACTTGTTAGATGCTTCGCGGAAGCGAGTTCAGATACGGATTGGAAGAAGCAGGATGCTCATTGGGACACAGTCCTTCATGTTGTCGCTAAACGCGTGCTTTCTAAATCCATCCGCTGGCTGCTCCTCTGCCACCCAGATCAGATGCAAGAGCTACTCTTCCATCGCAATGCTTTGGGATATACTCCAATCGAGGCTCTAGAGGCCAAGTACTATAAGGGCAGAGGAAGATCGTTGTACGAAGATGTACGACTTGTACCTACCGACATGTTTAAAGGCTACACTGACTTGGCGGTGGAATCACTCGCTCTCCTCAAGTTTGGTCTCGAAGGCCCCACTATGCTCCAAAGCAATGAAGGACTGCGACTGCGCTTGAAGTTTGGCTGCACTTGTGGCACATGCTGTGCAGGCCTCCTCTCTCCGAGAACCAGGCATACTCTTATCGTGGAAGCAGAGATTATTTCTGAAACCCTTGGCGGCTGGGCAAGACGGGAGTATAAGGACGAGAAAGAGTTTGAGGAGGCATTGGAATGTGTTGAACACTTTTTCAAGGACGTTCCAACTCACATTCGAAAGCTCTTTCAAAAAGATGAGTCTCTCAGAAGAGGATTCGTCGGTATAATCGACGTTATTCGCGGTTCTATTCACGACAACGGAGGCCTTCCCATCCTCGAGGCTTTCATACATGCCAATCCGTCAGCGAATTCTATTGCGAGCTTCTTGAGAGCGGGAGGGACCATTGCCAGCTGCGTAAAGTCAATCTTGAGATTTGCAAGAGACCGTGATTGGCTGTGTGGAAACGGCTATCTTATGGAGTTTATGCCTGGATTCAAGAGCGATATGGATGGGCTTCCTAGATGCAGAAATGATTCGGAGTATGGCGCGTTCGCAAGGATGTACGAGGTGGTAGTTGAAAGCTAGGAACTGCCGGATGATTAAATCCTGAAGTTGAAAAGGTATGAATATGCCAGATCGTGGAGCAACAAGGCAAAGGAGTCAGCTTTTATGAAGTACAACTGTGAGACGGAAACCAGTGCAGCTGCGTAGTAATAGGTGATCGTGAATGCATCAAGAATAGTTAATGGGACTACTTTGGCTGTGGGAGTTCTCGTTTGACATCCCAAGCTTTACTTCTTATGTGCGACCTTACCTCGACGTTACTTAATTACTTAGTTAGCGGGTAAAGTACTTACTTAGGTTCATGAGGCCTTAAGGCTCAACTACTTACCGAGGATACTTACTTTAGAGTTTTACAGAGCGAGATGTGTGTCTGGAATGCTACTTACTACCAAGAAGTACTTAGTAATGTTTTACTTCTTACTTCTCATGATTAAACACACGGTTGTGGGCACAGCAAAGCAAAGGCGCAAGAGGCTAAGTAGCAAGAGGCCTGGCCAGGCGACTTATTTGTGTGGCTTACTAATCATGAGACTACCGCATTAGGCGAAAGAAGGCAATAAGGAAGAGCTTCGTTTGTTATGCCCAACGGCCCCCTGCAGCCAGCGTTTTTCTTCTCTATCAGTCTTTCATCTTCTCTCCACACTTTCACGCATTCCTAAGAGACTGTGAATCCAATTTTGCGGCACTTCGCAACATCCTCTGGCGGAGCCAATCTTTTTGACGAGAAATGGATCCCAAACGTAAGGGTTGTCGCTCAACGCCTGGAGGACGACGACCAAATCCACGAAAGTCAGCCAAAAAGAAAGCTCCGAAGATACAGCAATCCGAAGAAAAGCTCTCTCCTTTACAGCAGTATCACATCCGCGCAAACCTCAAAAAGCAGTTCGAAAGTATGATCGAGCCCGACATCGACATGGCCAAACTACGAGAGCAAGAAAAGAACCGCGATACTAGCAATGACAAGGCTATGTTTGAGCAGTTCAAGAGGCTGATCGAAGGGGATCTCATGAACCCCAGGAATAACAACAAGTACGTTATCGGATCACGGCCAGGGCAGGAAGACAAGGACGATCCTTTCACCGGACGAATTGACGACCGCACGATCGAGAGACTGGAAGCCGAATCTTTCAAATACACCATCACAAGAGACGGAAAGACCGAGAAGCTCACGGTCAAGCTGTGGTTTGAGAAGGAGGAAGCCGAGGGGAATCCGGACTGGGTGGAGGTACTCGCAGCATCAATCCAAACGAAGGACGGAACCGAGATTGGCGGTGGCTTTGCCAGATGGATCCGGCGAGGCTCTCAAAAATTGACATTTTGGGAGGACCTCGAACGCATATCTGACGATGTTTGCCGACTTGCATTTGGGATCTTTACGAGATATGGTCAGCTCAAGGACGAAATCATCAACCATCCAGTACGGAAAGGAAGCAGTGTTTGGGGCAAAGAAGTCGACCATGGATCCTTTCTGTCAGTTGACCAAATCATGATCGATGAAGCGTACCGACGACGTGGGATTGGTTTGTTCACCATCCGAAAGATGATGGCCAAATGCAAGGGCAGAAGAGCAATTCAATGGGTTTTCATGTGGCCATCCCATCTCAGAAACCGGGAAGAGCTCAGCTCCGTGCAATGGGACAGGGATCACAACCAGGTGGTAGCCTGGGCTAAGAGTATCGGCTTCCGTCGCATAGGAGCTACCGACTTCTTTGGGTTTGCTCTCGACGAGAACCACAAATCCAAGACTCTTGCAGCAGAGGATGATTACGACCTGCCTGACATTAACGACGATCTCGATGACGACTACGGAGAGAAAGTGGAACCACCACCGGAGAAATCTGCAAAGAAAATGTCTGAGCATCAGGCCCGCAAGGCTCGGAGAGCGGCTCGAGAGCGCCTAAAGTACCCCCTCCTCCATGCCGCCCGAACTCGGTGGGGGATCACGGGAAGCCTCTCCAGCCAGCATTACTAAGCCCAATCTAATCCATCGTAATCTCTAGGTAACACACGCTAACCTCTTCCTATCTCCCTTCCCGTGATCCCCCATCGGGAAGACGATTCTCTTGTCGCTCACTTTGCTGCTCTGCACCATACGGAAGAGGCGACCGACTGGCTTCAAGAAGACAGCCAATGGAACTCTGTACTTCACATCATCGCAGAACGGGCTCTCCCCAACTCTATCCGCTGGCTCTTGCTCTGCCGCCATAGGGAAACAACAGCCCTTCTTACTCGACGCAATGTGCAAGGATACACGCCTCTTGAGCTCCTACAAGTGAGGCTTGACGAAGAACGTGGAAGCAAACTTGTTCGTCTGGTGCGCCTTATCCAGGCCGATAAGTTCGAGGGGTTTTCCGACAATGACACCCTCTGTCTTTCTCTCCTCAAATTTGGCCTGGATGGGCCCGGAAAGCTAGAAGCCAACACGCAACTGCGCCTTCGCATCAGGTACGGCTGTACATGTGGTGCCTGTATATCTGGTATCCTATCTCCGAGAACACGCTACACACTCGCCACACAGGCTGGAGAAATCATGGGCATGATGGAGATGATGGCAGAAGATTCAGAAGACAAATTCGAGGATCTTGACTCCAAGTTTGAAGGCTGGGGTTGGTCTTACTACTCGGAGGTTCCCATCGCCGTCCGAGATCAATTCAAAACCAACAAAGCGCTCAAAAAAGGATTCCTTCACCTGCTCAACGTCATCAGAAACGTCATCAATGCGAAAATACTCCCAAGAATCGACACCCTCAACAAAATGTGGCAAGAAGAGCGAGAAAGCTTTACACCAGAAGCAGCAGCATATCTGGCAGCCGGTGGAACTTTTGAGAGTGCACTCGTCACCATTTTCAATCAGGCCAGAGATCAGGATGAGATGACTGGAGACGGAGAGCTCATTGATGTTGAGAAATACGGACAGGAAATGAATGCGTTGCCAAAGTGTAGGAATGACTCAGAGTTTGGGGTGGTGGCGAAGTGTTGCGGAATGCAGGGTTACATCAATGGGCACAAGTATAAGAAATGGGATGGATCGGAGCCGTTGTGTGCGAATATGCTGAGAGGTGTGGGATTCAGGGAGATGGGATTGATGTAGCAGGACCTAAGCGAAGTCGCGAGGACAGTGTGCTGTAGTCTGACGCCCGTGCTCAGATGAAAAAGAGACAGTTGTGGTAGGTTGTCAATAAAGAAGCACAGTTGGATGTTCTTTTAGGGCACCGGGGTGGATCTTATCGTAGCATCGTTCCAAATACATACTGCAAAGCGTGTTCCGAGGGATTTAGCAGAGAGCGTTGGTAAAATTGTTGGTAGCATTTTGTCGGGTCCAGATTTGAGTGAAGATGTTAAGTATTATGACCTATAGGTGATACTTGTCGTGATCAAGAGGAGTAAATATATCTACAGGAACTACGTACTTTCGACCTCTACACGTACGAGCGTACATATTAAGCCCAGTACTTCAAGAGAGATGGAGTTTTCAAATGCAAAATGGTCAGAGCAACATCATTAAGAAGTACTATTAACCAAAGCATAAGGGCGAGCTTCCGTTTTCCAGCTAAACACTACTAAGTAAACAATTCCATTCGGTCAACAAATCAAAAACTCTGGCAAAGAATCAAACTGCAGTGCTACACATCCCACAACCATGCTAAATGATGTAATCAAAGGCAACAGAACTGAACTAGCATCATCCCCAGACTTCAGAGGTCGAGGTTCTCAGCTACAAAAAATGGAATTCGGAATCTCATGAAAGCAAAATCTAAGAGAAGGCAAAAACATTCGCAAGTACTAACTTCCCGATGCCTCACTGCAACGCATTTTCCTTGTGCTCTAAGAGTCAACAATCTTTGTGTCTTCGATGCCTTGCAAGCGACGTTGCGATTTTTGTCTCTCATTGTAGAAATGTATTCGGTCCATGACAATATCGCTGCGATTTTGTACAGTGATACCATAGTTGTTCCAGGAAATTACCTCAAGCAACCAACGAAACATGACGGGACCACCGTGCGTCTCTTCGTCAGTTCTATGCACACGGGTATAGCAAGGAAGGTGGAATGATGTTTTGGCAATTGACACCCCCTTCTTGCCCACAATGTCTGTATTTCTGCCAACGGTGATGCAGAAAATGGTCTTGCCTCTAAAAGCACCGATCTTTGAAACGTCCAGAAAAAGGCAGTGCCAACCTAGCCAGTTGATATGGTCCGCCTCGCCAGACATACTAGTCAAGTTCTCTGGCTTTGTGTTGGAGCTTCTACAACTGTTCAAGATGCACTTCGAAAGCTTAAAAACACGATAGTGCGAATTGTCCTGTATGCAGTGCAGTGTAACTTCAAATTCGCCAAATCGGTATACGTACTCCTCGGCGAGTACGTACTTATTGTTGGTTTCCTTTTTGAAATCGGCCTCGAAGCTTCCGGCATTCGGTTTATACTGATGCTCTGGGCAGTCCGACGCAGCACAGGCCTCTTTTGGCAGACGGGTTTTGCGGACTCCCACTTCCTATTTGCATGTCAGCTTCAGACCTTCTTACCGTAACTCAACTAAAACCGAACATACCTCCACTCCAGTTGGAACATCGACATCATGTCCGAAGCAACCTCTTTCTGGATCATCCTTGCTGTCCGTCGTGAACATGAAGAAGTCGTTATGGCAGTTGTAGCGGGAATCTATCGGTAGATAACGATGCTGAGTACAGGTCGGGCGTTGTTTTTAAGTGATCCTTGGAAGCTTTGGTGCTTTGGAACCCACTTCTAAGTACTCACCGGTGCACTTACCAAAAATGCGTTTACTGTCTCTTCGTTTGCACCCCGTGTCTTGCGAACTTGATTCAAGTGGGCCACGGGAATGGTGGTCATTTTGAACTATATGAGGCTTTTATGCGCTCTTGAGAACATCCACTTACTTGCTGCTGAGTACTTAGTAGTCTGCTAGAAAGAAAGTTGCTGAATTCTCCCCGCTCGATCATAACTACTTACCTATTCGTCGCAAGCAGATGTCTTGAGACTTGTTTTTTGAGTGGATTATCATGGATTATCGTAAGGGAGTTTGTGAGTAAGCAAGCTTCGATGGTCCAACGGTAGGATAATTGCCTTCCATTTGTGATAGCAATTGGCCGGGGTTCGACTCCCCGTCGCTGCAATAATATTTTTGCTCCCGCTCCTCGAGCAGAGCAGGTCAGTTAGTTGGTGTTGGTTGCTTCTCACACGGCCTCAACAGAACTTAGCTCGTCATTTCTAACGGATTAGATTCAAAGTTCAACCTATTCTACATACGCAATAAGGACATTCTCAATATTCTATCACGACAATAATCTAAGAATTAGTTCTTCCACAAACACACCTTCATCTAGAAAAGAAAACCTAAACAACCAAAGTTCTACCAGAATGCAACGGCATATTAGAGCGGGCCGCGAGCCAATCCAAATCCTCCCACAACTGCTCTTTCGGAGATCCAGTGAGCTGTCTCGCCTCGGCCAGGAACCTTCTGATAACACCCACCGGAATGGATGCCGTCACAAGGCTACGATTGCCAATAGCATCCTTTGCCGCAATCTTAATACCACTCAATGAAAGAAATCTGTACACTTTGCGCAAACTATCCGTTCCTCGTATCTGGTCATTGAAGTAACCATCAAAGCAGCAGTTCTTGCCATCCACCTCCAGGTAGAGAAGATACTCCACCTCTGTGAACTTGAAACGCTTGTGAGGAGGTTGGCATCCTACATATTCGTATCTCTCAGATGGATAGAAACTAATCAAACCCATGCTTGCTGTAGTCCTGTTGAATCTGGGACCATTCACAGCGGAGACTCTGTAGAAACCATATTCTCCTGCATCCCATTCGAGATTCTTGGTCCAATGTCGAACAACATAGGCGGTGATGTTGGCGGTGACCGGTATAGCTCTGAGAGTTGCATCCTTGGGGATATCCAACTGACAGGAAGATGGACAGATGCTGTGATGACAGTAAAGACCTGATTGTGGCTGAACTTCGAGGAAAGCTGGTGGAATTTCGGAGCTCGGAGCAGGAGAGGGAGAAGAGGTACTGCTTGCTTCCTGACTGGCTTCAGAATCTTCAGATGTAATTGTTGTCGGAATACTTTCCTCGAGAACGGCATCTCCATGCGCAGCGGCGTGTTCGGTGGGCTCAGGCGACCGATGAAGCTCGACTGGTTCTGGCTCTGGAACTACCACGCTGGAGTGTGTAGGCAGGAATTCCGGCTTTGGAGGGACAATAGGCTTGGCCCGAGTAATCTCTGCCGGTTGAGCAAGCGGAAGCTTTGGCTTTGGCGGAACAGCTGGCTTGATCCGAGTAGATCCGATCGATGGTGTAGCTGGAATACCTGGTTCGTCATCAACACTGGTCGAAATGTCTTCTGAAACCTGCCGCTGTGGCAGCTCGGGCTCTTCTACGATGGTGGGTTCCTCTCCCGGTATTCCTTCAGCTTCATCTGTTTCTGAAGACTCTTCATATGGTGACGATGCTTCCTCAGTTTCGGTATGTTGCTCAGCTATCTCCTCGGCAGAATGGATAGCCTGCAGAGTCATCAAGTTAGTCTAGAATAATGGAAAGGGCATCAAACGGAGCATACCTTTTGTTGTGGCACTGGCGTCAAATCCAGCCCATTCGCATACCGCAGAACCCGCTTTGCATCGCCAATGCAAACTCTTGTCTGAACAAAGTAGTCCGACTCCTTCAGTAGAGAGGCATGGAGGAACTCAAATTCCTTCCGTGCTTGCCAATCATCTGAGCTAGACCGAATAGTGGCTGCAACGTAACAACCAAAGTGGCAGTAGCGCAAGATAGGACTGATCCCAAGCTTCACGGCAACATAGTTGACGGCCCTGTAACCACAACCTACTGGAGGAGGGCTCGACTTTGACGTCCAGAGATATTGAAATCCAAAAGGACCCGCCTCTACCAAGCCCTCCTCTTCTGTTTCCGAAGCACTTTGTACTGTGTAGAAGCCATTTGTTCCTTCGGTGGGATAACTGTAATGTATGCTGATGTACTGCCTGGAAGGGTCCGGTCCGCTACTCAATATAGTAGGTTTTCCGAGAGGTCGCCTTCTGGTAATCTTTCTGTTGCAGATGTCGCAAGGAGGAAGAGCTAGCTGCACCATGGCGAGTAACCGTTGAGAGTAATCGTCGGTTGTAAAATGATGTCTGGATCTAAGGTGAGAAGATGCCGTGATGGAGTCTTCTACGTGAACTTATGCCCTCGAGACAGGTTGGCGACTTGTCGTCCGAGGAAGCCACAGAAACCATGTTGCCCATTTCCAGCTCTCTTTTCATTGCTGTTCTTCTCGTGTCTGTCGGTCGGGACGGCGAACCAAGTTGAACCAAAGCTACAGGTCATCTCGACAACTGAAAACCGTACTACCAAGCAAAAACTAGCAAAATGCTTTCAAGATGCTCAATCCACCCTTGTGACGATTTGCTGATTCTCCAACAAGTGTGTCCTTGCGCTTTAGCTTGACGTATCCCCTAGGTCAATTCCAAGCATCAGCTACTTTCGAAGTCATCCCACCGTGCGACCAGGCTGGCCGGAAATAAGGCCATTAATGTAATCTGGATGCTGTCGGCTTGAAACTTCTTTGGTACTTCGTACTGGTATTACCTGAGGCCCAGTGTTCTGAGTCTGTAAAGTTCTCATTAGCATACAACTGGGGTTTGTCCATCTTCCTCGATGCTTCAACTGGGACCGGCTATGAATACGTACGACGTAGCAATTCCATGCACAGATCGATCCAGGCGATGTGGATAAACTCATGGAGAAAACCGTTGTTGTTGAAGTGATACCAAGGTAGCAAATGAGCACCACTCGTTTGCTTCAAAAAGGCCCGTGCAGAACTACACGTAAGGCACAAGAAGTGTGACCACTTCACTAATTACATCCGGTTAGTGCGCTGCTTTGGAGTGCGCCGGTAAGCTCCGAACAAACGAACGTCATCTCGGAACAACAATAATCCGACAAAAAGTTAACTTCGAATTGCTTGGTGAATCACCAGTTTCCTTTGAGTCCTTAGCTTTAGTACAACATGACCCTACATAAGAAGTACCTAGGTACTTACTTAGATTGATACATAATTCCTACAGCAACTTATGAACTGGGAAGAGAATGATTTCTGATCGTCGCATCCGGCCATGTTTGCTTACCTGAAGGGTTGGACCGAAAATCGCTGCTCCTCCGGATCCGGCCAGCTCCGCGCGAGACCTTCTGGAACATCATCATTTCATGATCTCGATCCTCTTAACCCACGTATGCTTACAGAACAACGTCCGGCACCTGAGTGCGAAAGTGGGATGCCTTCGTCACAGAATATTATTTTGATGCTTTCATGTGAGAGGGACGATCACGCGATGTGCAGAAAAATTAAGAATCTTATTAAGACAAACGTTATATTGATATCTGTCGACAGAAAACGTCACTGTACCGGCAGTATCAAAAAGATAGTAAGGAAATCATTGAGCGAAAAGCAGTTATGAAATAAAGCGGATTGAGATAACGTCCAAGAAAGCAAGGAAGGCAAAGACAAGACAAAACGAAAGGGCCAACGCATTTAGTCTCGACTCGGCCATACGGAACAAAGGACCGATATAAAGAGTCAAGCTGGATGCGCTCAAAGCCAAAGAAAACGTCAAGGTTCTCAAAATCCACCCGCCACGCTCTACCGCCAACTGGAACGCAGCGCCCATTCGACACCAGTCTGATCGATCTTGTATCGGTAGCCATCTCCGAGAAAATGCACCATAGTACGAAGAATTGATCTCGACTTTGAAAGGGGAATTCGAAGGAGAAAATGGGAAACATGACGTGTTCAGTTTCTTCGATCCGGCCATCGGAAAAGAGAGTTACAGCAAGAAAAGGTGAACAGGCACAATTAATGAGGTTCGAAAGTTTGGAAGTCGATATTTCCACTCATTGATACTGATGCGGAAAGTAAGTACTCGACGATGTGAATCTATGGCTGGGGTAGATAGATAAGGGACTAAACTTACACCTCTCATAACATCAGTTTCCAGGGCCGCTGCCCTAATCTTGCGATATTCGAATTCATGGTGGTCCAGATGTTTTGGAACTCCCAGGTTCTCATACCCCAGTCTCTCACATAACTCCAGAAAGTAGACACAGGGTTCCGGGGCTTCCACCTCTACACCCTCACCGTTATGGCCCGTATCAACATTGCTGAAATGTATGCCGACATGGCCCAAGTACTCTTCCCAGTTTGAAAAGCCGGATTCCCCGCAGTGGTCGTAACCATCCTTATAAAGACAAATCAAGTTCCTGTTGGTTGGGATCTGAATTATATCGTCGTCTTCCACTTTGAAGTGCTCTTTTCTAATGTGTCTCTTGAATGCTCCGAGGTCCGCTTGCGCTTTGGTGCAATCTAAAAAGCCGAATATGCACGGGAAGCGGTGCTGAGAGAAATAGTACACGGTAGACTCATATCCAGCTGCGTTGGGCCCCTCCAGCTGGCTATCATCTGGCAGCTGAAAAATGGGGCCAGGGCTACCGGAGCTGGAGGTGATGTATGGACTCGGAGAGGAAGGAACGCTAGGAAGGCGACTTCTAGAGCCCTCTGATGCGGTGTCAGACCCAGTCTCAGACGATGATGATAATTCCGGTATAGTACCCGAGTAATTCTTAACCGTGTCTTTTGTTGTTGCAGCGCTAGCGACATCCGATCTGATCTGGTTTGACCACATCGAAGTGGCTGACCTAGGATTGGCGACGTGAAGTACGTTTGGAGTATGAGCGATGCGACCGATGATGCGTGTTTGAAAAGTCCCTTCTTGCTGTTTTTGTGTACCAAGTCTGCACATAGTAGCTATAGAAAGCAAAAATCGTCAGCATATGTACCCAAAGGTCATAGAACGAGTAAATTCCCGTAATGGTCTTCACAGGACTTGAGTGCTCACGTACTTGTTGATACTAAGCTCATATTGTCTGGGATTTCAGGAAGAATTATCTCTTCATCAGCTGGCTCGAGTAACTCGGAGGCTGTGACCGCATCAGGCCCGGAAGTTTCAGCCCCGGTAGATGCTTCGACTTCGAGAGATACAGTCCCGGCGGAAGCTTCAATTTCGAGAGGGGCCTCAGGTACGGCATCGGTAGTAGGTGATAACATGATGAGAAGCGAGGTTGTAGGTAAAGCGTGCCGGACGGTCGAGTGCTGGCGTGCTAGTAAAAGGAACAAAAACGGTAGAATCTCAAACAAGAAAGTAATGGGCTAGATTTGTGTGAGAATGCTGATGGTTCCGCTTGCTCATATATGCATATGGTGCTAGAGGTAGGGCTTTATATTCCTACCCAGGGCCTTGCGAATGGGATACCAAACGCCAAATACGAAAGCAGCTCCGCAGAAGATAACATAACCCCCAACCAACAAATGTATTTACCTTCATAGTGGAACTTTAATGTGCTCTCATGACATCAGTGACCCGAGCGTCTGGATACATTCAGCTATTTGCTACCAGGATCCAGGAAGGAAAAACATACCTTCGAAGTTTAAAATGCCGAAAAGTTTTGCAAAGGGCATGCACCCGATGGAGAAGAAGGCAGAAAGCGGAGGCCACTACGTGGTTCAACTGCTTCCCTTCGCCGCCCTCCAGAGATCGAAAATGAGAGCCCTCAACTGCCACGAAGTTTAGGAGCACTGCTCTGCCGAGAAATAATACCGTTGACAGGTATGGCTGCTGGCTCAGCGATCACTTTGCAGGAGGCAAGTGTTTCAATTAGCCCCAGTGCTAGCTGCTTCGAACTCCGGCGGAGAAGCCCTAGACTCAATTCCATGGCCGGGAAGCCATAGAATGAGACTGGAAGCTTACGACCTTCATGAATCCGGAGCCTGGAACACGAGAACTTTGCTGAGGGTGGATGAGCTCCAGCGAGATGTCGGTAATCAACTGCCGGGCGTGAACAAACATACTATATTCTGAGTTTGTCAAGTGATCCATCTAAGAGCCTTTTGCTCTTATGAAAGACCGTACTCGTTTGTAAAAGTTAGCTTATAACTTAAGTCGATTCCGGGGCGCAACTGGACGTTGAAGTCAGTCGGATGGGTTATCTGCATATAAACTATGCCTGTTACTTTCTGCAGCGATTAAAGTTGCAACTTCATTGTCGCTGAAGATTCAAGATTCCAGAAAGGGGCATATCTATGCTGCAAGAAATCTGCAGAGAACATCGTGGTGGACGCCTTATAATGATGATGTACTTGGAAAGTTGGCTCCGTCCAATCATGGCGCCTAATGGGTCCAATCCAGTTATGTACTTGAGAGCAGATGACACCGCACCTCTGAACGTGCATACGACATCGCATGGCAGAACTGTACAAGTACAAAACTGTGCTCGATATCGCATCCGTGAAGCGCTAAGTTGGCAAGTACAGCCAAACCATTTCAGCAAAAGATGAGTTTAGATGGAGGATGTCTCATACCTCGCAAAATCTCGGTCAGAATTTCTCGTTCATCGCTGGTAGAACTGCCCAGATAGGAGACCGGCGATGCACCGCAAAGAAAGCTGCTATGCTACCGTTTGGATACGGTACTATGTTTCAAATCACCTTGCCGCTCTACTAGGACTGGGTAACTTGGTCCTCGAGCTCAGCGTCCATTCAAAGTGCATTCCAAAACGACTTTTTCGCCAGAGCTTGTTCCGCATGTGATTTCTTACGTGAATCGATACTCCTCTCCATCAGGAAACCCGTCAACCAGTACGGAAAACGTGTTGGGTTTTTATTCGGTACGACCGCATAGGCCCTTACCATCAGCTTCCGCCGAAGTTGTAAGAGTTCAGGGTGCAGCAATCCAGGGGTCGGAGAAAACAATTGAACCATTCTGGTCGTGGCATTCACTTTTATGGAGGGCGTCTTCGAGAATGCCGCTCGTCGTTCATCTCGATGTCTTGACAATCCACAGCCTTTCCTCGTGGCAGGAATCTGTCAAACAAACATGGAGGAGAAACATGGGGTACGTAAAATTCAGCCTTGACATTTGACAGGCGACAGGGCTGTAACACGCTAGTCAGTTCGGCTCTTTAAACTTGCTATCTACTTCATGTGTAGATTTAGAAGTAGATATTGGAGCTCACCTTACTATGACGAGTACAATATCTGCCGGTGTCTGTACCAAGTCTATCGGTAAGGGCACGAGCTCATCCGAGACAGATGCAGTGTGGAACAAGCGAACCACCTCAGCAGCTAGAAGGGGGGGTTATGCAAAACGAGGAACTGTGAACCTCCCACCGATGTATGTTTTCCACTTTCCGTGGTGATTGCCAGACTGCAGTTGTACATAATTAAGACTCGGAAGCTGATGAAGCCGTTATGCAGCAGAAGCCTCATGTGTGATCGAAGTAGAGATGGTGATCTGATTTGGGAATTGTAGCCGAATAGTGCTTTAGCAGGCTCCCAGAATGCACAATTGCCCAAGCCAGTCCAAAGCCACAGCTTCTCTCGGAGGAGTGCGGGGTAGCAAGTAGGCTGCAGTATAGTTTGAAATCGGACCGACTTCAGGGCCGGCTCCCAACCCAAAATCCAAGAAACTCGGATGACAGGGACAGAACGGTCTAAAGTTTTTCAGAAGAGCCATAATATCATCTACAAAGTCTCAGAAAGACCATAGAAGCGCCGTGACAATGGAGAGATCGTGAGAAGATCAAAACCCGAAACTCTCAGGCCATACGAACCACTGATACACTGATGATCAGCAACCAACACTCATTCTGAAAAACTAAAGAGGATGTTTCTTATTACCTGAACTGTTGTAATTATGAATCTGAAATAGAAACTTCAGACGCTGGCAATTGGGAACTCCGATATGTAGTCTCAAGGGGCCTGTGACCATCGAGAGATTCAACGGATGGATGGAACGCAAAAACTGTGACACATCGCCAGCAAAGCAGTGCATACATATTTGACGCCTTCATGGAAACGTGAAATACAAGTTCACGCCAATTGAAATCTCGCTACTCTGTCCATTCTTTGTTCGATAAAACAGGATGCTCTTGATATCCGCGTCTTGTTTCATAGTTAGGATGCATCGAACGGCATGCAGAAGCATAGAGTTTTTATGAGATAACTGCATATGATTGAGAACCAATTAGCCCGGACGCGATTGTAGTATAGGGGATCATCTTCACTCACCTTCACCACATTTCACTGCGATTCCTTCCTGTGTTCTAAAGATTGTACAATGCTCGCAGGAGGCCTCACGTTTCGCCGCGACAGCCATGAGCTCATGCATACAATGTACTGTGTTGGACAAACCTGCTGTATGCCAAGCTCATCGAATTACCGAAATCACCAGGTCCCCGTTCCACGAGGACTCGCAGAGTTCATACTTGCTAGAAGTAGACATCAAATGCTTTCGCTGGCAATCGGAGCCCAGATACATCTGTCATACCGAACAAACCAACCTGATGTGTCTGAAAGGCTTACCGGAACTTTTTGCAGGTTGGAAGCCAGCAGAAGCACATCAACAATGGACAGCGCCAAAAATATTTCATGGGCCGCACTGTTGTTCGGATCAGTAAGATCACGTAGCCCAGCATTATTCAAGCTCACCCGTTCGCCCCGCAGCACAACGTTGATACCCTCCTTAGCATCAGTCCTCGTTTACGAGCCTATGACTTGAAGTTCATGTACTAAGTAGCTTGTCCCCGGACAGGCGACGGGATGCAGTCATGGTTGAAATAGTTCCGTTGGATGGTCCATGGCGTTGATATGCAGATTTCCTCCCTCGCAGTCCATCGTTCCTATTCTGAATGGTTGGTTCCATGATTGCGACTTTCGCACCTTTCGATTTCGACTATGAGAACAGAGAAAGTTCACTTCTGATTGGCATACCTTGCAGCATCGGCGAGCATCCGAAAACACCTTTTGCTGACATCCGCAACAATGATAACGAAACGAAGGACGGGATGCAGTCCGGTATGAAATTTGACTCTCTACTTGCCAGCAAGACTGCGGAGGTAGGTCCGGCAGAAAATGTGATAGGGCATGGTGGAACCCAAGTGACCCTTTATACACATGTATCGGATAAACGCAAGTCGGACGGCTAACTTCCAAGCCGATGGTGTGCATAAACGCGGCAAGTTTCTCCTTCACACCGCGAAAGCCTCGAATCTTCGGCTCACCGAAACCGGAAGCAGACTTAACCAGTAGAAAGACACTCGAAATATAGAAATGTACTCCTAAGCGATTGGTGCTCCTGCCGATTCGTATGCCGTAAAACTTTCTCCAACCACAACTTGCAGTCAATAACCTGCACTCAAAGAGGCCGAAACGTATTATCCGAATCCAACTGCTGCTGCCAGCAGCAGATCCCGTCATCCGCATAACTGAAAGCAACCGGCTTGGAGACAGAAATGCGGAAACAGGAAGTGGGGGTCTCGGGTGGCTGCATTATATCACCATGGGCTCTGCGTATTCTCACCGATGGTGGGGAACACCCCCGATGGAGCTCTTCTTTCAACACCAAACGGCCCAAACTTCAAAGACATTGATGTAGAAAGCCCAAGACCATCTACAGTTGAACGGATTGGATGGTAAAGCAATGCATTCAGGTATGTACATGTGCGGGGGTTTTCTTTGCGGGTGAGCTGGTTGGAGTGCGAGCTTCCGGCTTCCTACCGAAGATGAAATAGCTGAAGATAGTGTTAGCATCCACACAATCCTCCTTATCAGTACAAAGTGGGGGGTCATACGCATTATAAGATAAGGAACCTTCAGACTCCAGCATGTCATCCTCTGCCTTCTTCATAATAACCCTCGCCTCCAACTCGCTCATATTAAGCATCCTCGTAAGTAAAGCCATGCCATACGCTTCGATACTCATTTGCAGCATAGGAAGAGCATATTTTGCAATCTGGGACCTCTTGGAATCTTGCTGATTGCTTTGCTGAACCCTGACCGGCAGCTCTTGTCGCTCGCACCGGACATCAACAAATCCCATTCTCTCCATCATTATACCGAGCTCAGAAGCAACGTCAAGTTGCGAGCTATTCCTGATGCTGGCTTCATGAAGCAGCTCGGTATATATCATGAGGGGACTTCCCGCTTTCAATGAATTTCCATTGTTGGTGAACGGGTTCACCATGTCAATCTCTTGAAACTCCAAGTAGCCACCAGGACACAAATGACTTTGAGAGGTTAGTAGGCCATTGAGATATTCAGAAGTATAGCTTACTCATATGAATTCTGCAAGAGCTTCTCCCAATTCTGTATCGCGCCCGACAAAGACCTTCCGTGGATCAACCCGAACGAATCCTTCTTCCATAGCCATCGGTCCTCAATATCATCTACCTCAAATCGTACGTTTGGTGGAACAAATTCGCTCATTATGGGCGAGAGATCTACACCAATAACCTCCGCTTCCGGATAGAGATCACCAGCTTCGATTGCCCAGTTACCTGCATAAATTGTTAGTAACCGTCCCGTTGCCCATAGAAACTCAATGCACGTACCAGTCCCTGTTCCAAGATCCAATATACGCTCTGGCTGCTCAAGCGGGCTTCTTGTGACCAAGCTATCGTTGATCAGGAGCCATACGCTCTGTGCCAAATCCAATCGCTCTTGCTCTATTTCATCGTTGGGAAGAAGGTAACGTCCAGCTCGAAAGGCGTGATATCTCCGACCATTCTCATATGGGTAATCGAATATAGAAGCTGACGCTGAACATGACTCTTCCAAGTCTTCCGCCTCATCATTTGTGTTGATTCCATCTGAAACTCCAAATGGTGGGTATGATTCTTGAATCGAGTTGCTCATGGTGAAGGTGCTGGGTATACTGGTTGATTCGAAATATAGGAATTGGTGATTGGTGAGTGTTTATTCTTCGAGTTAATCTGCGTGGATAGGTTGTTCGGAAATCTGATGTTCCTCGTTGGAGCCGGATATCTGCTCCTTTGTATACCAGCTTGCCAGCGAGGTTGAGCCTTGGACCCCCCACTTTCCGATGACATCTAATGAAACGATAATTTCTGACCCTGCTTTAGTTGAAAAAAATTCCAGTTCCACGGTGTCGGGAATGTCAACCCATAACCGCGGTGGCAACCAACTGCACGACTTTCTGCACAAACAGAACTCGGCAATCTTTCACAGCTCCCAATGAGGAAGATTCCACCCGAGAACGTTTGGTCTATTCGGCATATCGATCGGTAGCACCATGTCGAGTGTGTTTCTTGTGTTTGTTTCGGCTAGCGAGTGTGATCCTGAATGCATTCGTCTGTAGCAGAGACGAAGAGAGACGCAGGAGAGAGCTCAGGAGTAAGAGCTGAGTCGCATGGGCCGATATGGCGAACGTGGTACCGGTTGAATGGATTCTCTGTTCCAGTGGCGAGCCCGCTTTGACGATGCTCTTGTTGGCTTTTTTCGGCGGTGATACCCAACTCGGTGATTGAACTGATAGATCGACTTTCGCAGGGCAATAGCTAAGGAACAACGGGAATGGTCAGAATTGTAAGGAGCGAGTGGAATTGAAGGATTACCATGGTGTTTGCATCCACTTTTTTCTCTGACGCATGCCTGTGACTGGTAGAGAGGCCATAATCGCCTTGCAATCAGCTGCTCTCGTAGATCCAACAAGGTATGCAGCCCTTCCGCCGGCACGGGCGTTAGCCTATTTCCTTCAACACGAATTTCAAGTCGGGAAATGGAAGAGACGCAAAAGCAGATCGAGGACGGCGGGATATTCCGTCGTCAAAGAGAAAGCAATTGGTCCCTTTGCTTTGCATGCATAACATCGCTATTTTTGTAAGAGGCATCGCTGAGCGACCGTAGCGCGGCCCACATGAAATCAATCCGACTGCTTGGAGACGATGCTGGAGCGAATTGTTGTCCTCCGAAGGCATTTACCGGAATCGGGACCGAGATGTAAGAATTGCGGTTTCCTTTCAGGAACTAAACAAAAGCAAAGAAATGCGACCGTAAAAGTGGAGATTGTGAGGATCAAACAGATGAGGAGAATACTGTTAGCTGGAGAAGGATGTTTTTTGTTGGGGGCGGGGCTCGCGACCGACAAAGGAAGGTAAAAATGGTAGGGTACAGCGTAGTCAGCAGGTATTAAGCACTAACTTAGAACGAATCTGCTTCTTTCCAGTTTCATCACGTACTTGACATCAACACTTACCTCTTCCTACTAAGAAGTACGTGGTAAACTGTCGAAACTGCAAGGAACAACTGTAAGCATCTGTAAATACCCCCGGTGCCTTTACAGAAACTGACTGATCAGAATTGCGCACTCCTTTGGTCAAATCCTCCAGGCAACCATAATCCACGTACTCCCGCCACTGCACGGAATTCAGTGACACTGACTCCGACACTACCTGTCATGACGATCCTACCAGTCAGTTCTTACCGCGATCTCCAGACAACAATTCTACCTCAATAAAGCAGTCAACACTGTCAAAATCTGCGTGATGTTTGGGTTCTATGATAATACGCATCAAGTATGGCAGATGGATGTGTCGGGGGCAACGGAAGATTCCGTCAACGGGGAACATCTCAGACGGGGACTCTCCGTAAGTAAACAATTACCCTGCCGAAAAGTAAAAAGCGCTTTGAGGGAGATCAGCTCATTGGATACTTGCTACATCAATTGTTTGAGCTTCTGGCTCGGAGGTATCTCCTGGCAGCTTCTTGTCGATCGGCCTTGCAAATGGCCGAGATGGATCTCGAGATACGTATGCCTGTCTCACATCCTAACGACCTTGCTTGACAATCACTGCATCAATGCCAGAAGTGCTCATAGTATGATTCACAACGCTCTGCGATCCAATCTCTTCAGTTTACGAGGGTTCTACACTTGATCATGGCTAGGCACAAGTCATGTACCAAAATCGCAGCTCAAGGTAAACAATAAACATTCGCACTTCCCATTTTATAAACTGAAAACAATAGCTAACTTCGTACAGGCTCCCATTCAAGCCTCTCAGATAGGGCTTGCGACTGGAGCATTAATGTCAGGCACCTCCTGAGCCTGCTGGCCGGATCTGACAATCCTAATTCCCTCAAAGACAGTATCTTCGTTTTGTGTCTTGCTCAACTCCGCAACTCCTTCAACACGGTTTCCCGGGGACGCACACTTCCTGAACAGATCCCCAGCCGTTTGAATAACCTCCCGCCTGTCAGTGCAAGCAGCTGATCCTGTCGAGCCTGTTCCAACGGTCGCCACTGATCAGCAATGCGTTCATACCAAGACCCGCCCAACGCTATCTGAAGGATCTGCGCAGCCCGTGGGGACCCTGTCGCAGAACACGCGATTTTGATGTCATGCAATTAAGGTCCTCGTCAGGTGCAGGATGTGTGTCCAGTGTGGTCGGGGGGGATCCTCTGGACATGTGGGGGTTTGTCGGTTGACAAGGCCCTAGCAAAATCCAAAATGGGTTCGAGATGCCAGAGCCATTTCAATTTTGAAATTGGAGCGATAGAAAGACAATGAAAGGAGACTGGGAAGGACGTACTGTATGCTTCGATTCGGCAGCTGCCTGCTTCAGCCAGCTTCCACACTGGCGCATAAATGAGTGGGCATGCAACTGGGGCACCTGGTGCAGGAGGATAAGGAAGGGCAGCGAATGCTTCAATGCAATCGTCAAGAAGAGGAGAGCCATTGAGTGTCGTGCAGACGATGGCGCCGAGAGCGAGGGGAGCGGATGCTATTCAGTGAACAAGAGTGGTCAGTGGGAATTCAGAGAAGGTGTAACAAAGTGTTAATGAAAGATTTGGTTACCGAGGAATGCGGAGATGGTGCTGAACTTCATTTTTGCTGTAAAGTAGAGAGTGACTGGTTTGATTGTGGTGTTCTGTGTTAAAGATGCAAGACTGGATGAGTTTCTTAATTCAGTGAGGTATTGATGGTATTATATGTCCTTTCTCGACAGCCAGAGCAGCTGCTCAATGTTGAACCAAGCTACGTACACATCGAGATTCGAGTCATTGAAGTCGGACGAGAGTCACTGAAGGCATAAAAGACCCGTTAACCATTGCACAGCATCTCGGCTTAACCGGCAGCAGGGTCTTTTCAACCGCCTCCCGCTGTATTTCATTTGGCAGATGTCATGTAGCAGCACAATATGAGAACTGTTACGTACAGCCGCATCCAATAAGGCGTGCATCAGACAAGGCGAGTAAAAACAACAACGATATGGCAGTTGCTCGGATGACAGCAGCTCTGAATCGGTACATGTGCTGCTTGGTATGACGAAGAGATGAGCTTGACTATGTACCGTTCGTCCCGATTTGGTGACACCCTAACAAAAAACATACAGCACCAAGGATTCCTGCGTGGTCACCCACCACAGTACTAACCGGGCGAATAGAAGCTTGACTATGGGAGAGCGGACGGGATCCCGTGTATTCTTCAATCTATGGCCGTATGTGCTCACTGCAAGATTGATTATGTATTTCTTTACTGTTTTGACTACTTCAGAAGTCATAAGTACTTCGTACTTGCTTGACATCCGCAACTTCAAAACTTGCGCTCGCGCTCTTGCTCATAATACAGTTCCCAGCGGCTGAATCCAATACCAAGGAATACAGGCTAGTTTCTTGGTACCTACACATGCTTCCCATTGCGGTGGTTGCACGATATATACCGGTATACCGGTACCTACCTGTATATGTTCATATCTCGAATCTCGAATTGACTTTGACAGCCACCGAGGCAACCTGATATCGATGTGAATTCAGATCCACAATATCCATTTGAGCGACAGCAGCTGCCGAAGGATGAACAAATAACTTGGAGCCTTTCGTGCCACCGTTCTCTCTGAACGTCTTTAGGGATATTTAGCAATGGAACTGTGAGGTTAACAAGACGAGTAGCTTTCGATTGTAACTCAAGTAATTATACGTAAGTTCAAAAGCTTAATTTCTTGCAATACTTCTAAACTCTTTTCTGATACTTTGTTGAAGTTTTTCCGAGATAAAATAATCAAGTAAATAAACAAGCCCACTCCCATGAACGGAACATGGTACTATTATGTCTTATCCCCCCCCGAACTTCCAATCCAAAACCAAAACCCGGTTATCTATTCAAAAACCTACGTCGTCGCCGGCTTCGGAGCACTATTATGCACCGAAGCAGTCGAAGCATTAAGTCTTGCCACTTGCGCCCTCCTCTTCCTCTTATGCCGATTTCGATTCCACCAAAGCCAAACAATCTCGAGTTCGCGAAGCAAGTTCAAAGCCGATTTTGGCTGGCCATATATCTGGATGTATGGCGTCAGGTTCGGTGATGGACCTCTCCCCCGATGAGAGCCATGGAGATAGGCCACCATGTCTGGCCGATTCGTAGTGTCGAAGAAGTCGCTTTGAAAGGGGTCGATGGTGAATTTCATCTTCTTCTCCTGGAGGAAGCCGATAGTGATGAGGAGAATTGTGTATGTTAGGAAGGAAGCAAAACCGAGCCCGATGCTTGCGCCAATCTTTTGCTCTATGCTCCAGTTTGAGAGGCTGTCGATATCGCCGAGCCAGATGAGCAGGCTTGGAAGAGCTGTGAAGAATGGTGCCGAGGGAACGAAGGCGAGATATAGATACTGGCGCCAGACTGTCAACCGATTTGCGGCTATGAATGTGATGCCAGCCATAACACAGAAGGAAATGTACCGTGGCTGACTTTCGTCTCGAAGCATCCAGACCAAAGTGGTCGGAATGCCCCATAGTATTATGACCATCAACAGCCCTTTCTGTATCCAGACCCGATATCCGTATTCAAAAGCCAATGTTCTGTAGGGAAACATAACCACGAACACGAAACGAAATTTCCGGGAAATCGTGTTGAAACTTGAAGTGGGACTACGCACGTAGTGCTCGAGATTGATGATCGCAAAGGGTAGTGCCGAAAAAAAGAGCAATATGCATTGAAAAATCAGCAGAGAATGGAATATGTTGAAACTCTTGAAAAGGGAGGGCAAGAAAAGCAACGGGGTCGATACAAGAAAAGCAGTCACTGTAATGATGACGCAGTGCCTGCAAAGCATCTCAGGTAGTTTTCTGAAGAACAGCCCAATAACTTCAAAGGAAGAAATAGGCTTGCTTTCCCGTGTTGCCATATCAGTTGGTCGGTTAAAGATAACATCTTCCTTTGTCCGGGTCTTGAGATCCTGAAAGCGAGGACTGCGAATAGCCAGGCGTCCCCAGTAGGTCCCAATCATAAGAAGGACAGACATGAGGACAAAGTACCCAACACTTGGCTTGTTATCGTCACCCCACTCCTAAAGCATCAATGCCAGTCAGTAAACGTTCCGATACGAGAAGCAGGATAGGAACAAAGGGCAGGAAAACTTACAGCTACATCCATGCCAAAGAAAGAGCTTGCAAAACTCAATGGAATAAAGATAAAGGCCAACTCTGTCAGCCGAGTAACAGCATGGGTCTCCTTGATCGCCTCCTTGCTCTCCAATACAGACATTGCTGAAGCCACCGTTTGACTGACACGGCCGAGTCTTTCACTTATTGCAGTACAGTCCTCCTGCAATTCCGAGACAAACGAACGATGTGGTGATTTCTCAGCTTTCAATGTCATTGCCAAATCTTTCAGACGCAGCCGTGATGTCGCAAAGAATATCTCGAGATCTCCGAAGCAATCTCGCCATGCTTGTAACTGTTTAGCGAAATACTCGTCGTTTGAGACTGTGAGATCTACCGAGTCGAGGAATGCTGAAATTTGCTCGAAGGAGTTCTTCCAAAGCCGCAGATAAAGCAAAGACATGATGGATTTCAGATCATCCATAACCGATTCCGTTACTTCGGCCTGGTTTTGAGGATTTGCCTGGCATTTGGAGCGATGAAGCTGGAGAAAGGCGTCCCTGATTCTTTCTTGCTGAGATCCGCTCCTTAGCGGCTTTAGACCACGTGACACTAGAATGCCTCGAAATGCTGCAACCTCTTGCTCGTACTTCAGGCCGGGTCCTCCTTTAGGACCTCGTCCTGCTTCTTTTTCAGCCCGGGTTTGTAAGCAGGCATCGATTTGATGTGCATGGTTTAAGCATTGGTCGGAGTTGAGTCGTGGATCCGTAAAGCAGACATCTTTGACTGGTCAGTCTTGATCGAGCCAGAGGAGGTGACTTACAGCTATTTCCCATCGCCTTCAAGAGCGTGAATTTTGATTCGATGATATAGGAGTTTTGCTCAGTCCTCCGTTGTGTAGCTCTCCATCCAAGATTAGCTGGCCCAAACACATCCTCCCTCATGTTCAAAACCTTTGCAAATGGCCGCACAATGTTCTTTCCCACATGTGCCCTACACAAGCCAACCGCACTCTTCTGAAGCAGCAGCTGCTGTGCATGTCTTGACTTGGCCCACAACTGCCTTCGGACCTTGCACCTTGCAATGTGAAACAACTCTCGTCCTTCGACCTGTAGCCGTGTGTTCAAGTCCTCTACAAACGCTGGATCACCGAGAGTTTCCACAAATGTTGCTCCCTCCAGGGAAAAGGCCCTCGGTTCTGTTTCGCTGCTCATGAAAGTATGGTGGGTTGAACGCTGGCCGCCACTTCTACTGTGCTCAATGAACTCATGAGGCTCGATTCCCAAGTAAGGACCCAAAAGAGTGACGATCCAGGCACTCAGATCTTCAACCAAAAACACATAGTTGTTGTACTCATCGGTGCCTGTGCTAGAATAGATGTCGACAAGCAAGTCCTTGAGCAGTACCATGGAACCATAATCATTCGGTGAGCATTTCGCGAGCATGGCGTAATTCCCACTTTCGTCTGGACCAAGCACTTCTATGCTCCCTCGCCAGAGCACGACCAGTTTCTGAAGATCGATTTGTTCGTCCTTGGTTCCAGATTTATTTGTGATTGGTGTCTGCCTCCAGACCTTCGGGTGTATCACAAGCCCTTCATTGACATGCGTTTTGTTAATTGAGACCTCGTACCATCGATCAAGATACTCTTGTATCAGAGGGTCACTCCGAAACTCTTCAGCTAGTTTCTCGCAAGTTTTGTCCTTGTCGTCCACCAGAAAGTACTGTCTGCCCCTATGCAGGTAACTGGGCTAGTCGCAGCGTCAGGTTCCGGTTCCCATTTTGTCCCGTTATTCTGATTCCATACCTGAGTAGAAGTCTGCGTTGGATCGACTGGCGGTTGTGCTGTGTTGCTGTTAGGTGGAGTAGGTACCACAGGATTGGTCGCCAACAACGTGGTCTGTATCGGTGGGTTGAGCGGCGCGCTTCCTACTGGTGCTGGTTTTGAAGGGATGCTCGTCGTCCCGGAGCTCAATAAAGAGCCACTCTGTCCATGACTCGGATTTGCTGCTGCTGATCTTAGCGGGCGGCCCGAGAGCTGTGGTGCCGGAATCGACTTTGTATCTGAAGGTACGGAGTTGTTGGAAGCCATCGTGGCACCGGCCGGGCTAGCTGTTGAAGAGCCCGTTGTGGCATTGTACGTTGATCCACCAGTGTTGTCAATATTTCTAGTTGTGGGTCTGCAAGTCCTGATGTTAGCAGAGAAAGCTGGCAAGGAAGGTAGACGAACAACATGTTGATTCTCCTTCGACGCCATGTCCTTTCAACTGGCAATCCAGAATCCGAGATGCGAGAGACTGGATGGGCTTCTTATAGCAAGACAACGAGGAGCGGGGTAAGGCAGGACAATCTCAGTCGAGATGTGCCGCTCACTTGCGGTGCCTGATCTTCCATGATCTCCAACTCGCATGCAGTTGTCCGTCCCGTCCGAAACTGAAATGTCCCTGTTCACCAGCCAAACACCGTTAGCTGTCTGGCATTCTACCAATCGTTGAATGGTTCGGCTACCTGGAAGATGTTGTGGAACTCAACGGCATATTGCGTGCCGCAGACCGACAGGACTGGTGTTTCTTTGTCGATCCTGAAGGTGGTGACACAAGCTCGAGGCTTCTCAATAGTAGAAGAAACTGCGAAGTTCGTTCAAGCTCGTGAGCGTCGCTAGGTATCCATGCCATAGCTGAAGCTTCTTCCTAGGTGTCGTAGAAGTGAAATGAATGCCAGGACCAGCTCAGCTCTTTGAAGGTTGATCAACCGCTCGAATTCCCCGTCGTGGTTGATTTGTGTTTCCTGGCACTATCCACATCCTCCTAGCGATATGGTATCCAAAAATCGGTGGTATCGAAAAATCGGCCGTCGACACTTGGGCGCAGCAGAATGTGTAGAGAAGCTGAGATCGAATAGGAAGGAGTAAACGGACTTCAAGCAAGTACATACTTTGACGGCCACACAACTCCACCGCCAGCGATTATCAGCTAAGTAGATAATCAGTTCGAGTTCCACAGGATGCCCCGCCCATTTGAACATCAAAAATACATTATCAAGATGTCCCTCAGGCTCCTCTAAGTACTTCTTACTAAGTACTTGTCTCCAATGCACATCACATTTGTCACCATCCTCTTCATCGCCCAACCAAGTCGCCCTTCTTGACACCCAACTTCTTGAAAAAGACAAAATCAAAATTACAGCAAACATTCCGGACTCAAGATGGCATTCACTTCTTCCGCAGCCCATATACTTTTAAGGCCACTGTGCAAGCAACGATAGCAGAACTATCCCTTCTTCAACATTCTACTTCCTATCGCCGATCAAAACCATAAACGCGATATTCTAGAAGCATACCAATAAACAGGAAGGACATTGATCAAATCGACTCTGATTAGCAATGTCGTACCTGAAGGATGATCCTAGCAAGCGAAAGTAAGCCATTCAATCCCGGGCCTCTGCAAGGGCAACTAGACGCTGACAGAGACTGACATACCGGTGCTCCAGATATGCAGACAAATTTCTTAGAGAGACCGAGGAGAAGTTGAGAAGTTCCGGAGAATTGGTGACCATCACCGAGGAGGATTTCTCGACGGACTACTTCAAAGGCTCTTACCCACACTCTGCCAATTCGTTCTATGACATAGTAGTCCTCATCAATCTTTGCAAGGATAGGATCAATGATTTGACTAGAAGACAAGTAGTCAAGCTCATGGAAGACGCTGCCAGTGAGACCGGCCGCGGTGTTGATCAAGCTGCGAAGATTTCACTAGTATATCATCAGAAAGTTTTGGTTTTCTTGCTTGGGTTGATCTTGGATAATTGTCTAGACGCCAATGGTGTCGGAGCGGCCGAGCGAGCTAGAATACTTGTCGGTCCTCAAAGAAGGAGGCACTCGGAATAAGCATGAGTGGGTTGGAGTTTGGGGACTTTGGCTTCCGACGAAGAGTACATTTACCTTGGGAGGAATATTAAACATGGTGTGAGGAGGAAGCATGGATCACTCAGGTTGCGTTTTAATGCTGATAATTGCAATATTTATTGTTCACGTAACATACATTTAATCATGTGCCAGAATTGATATAAAGACTGCCTGTGAAAAGCATCATATGAGATTAACCAAGATCAAGTAAGAATTTGAGCAATTGCCAAGCATACATATCTCTCCTCTGATCCCTACTCCCCCCTCCTCCTAAACCCGAAAACCTTCTCCACCCCCCTCCCCTCCGCACTCCACTGATCCTCCCACTCCCACCCCCCTTCCTGCACCTCCCTCGTCGTAGTAACCTCAAACCTCCTAACAACCCCAGCAACCGCCAAATAGAGTTCACCCCACGCCAGTTGCATCCCCAAACACGCCCGACTCCCGCCTCCAAAACTCACAATATACTTTTCCAACCTCTTGCTCTTCTCGCCCTGCATCCACCGTTCGGGATTGAACGTAAAGCTATCGGGGAAGAGTTCTTCGTTGTGGTGGATGGCATAACAGGAAATGTCGACGGCTGTGCCGGGGGGGATGGGTTGGCCGGCTAAGGTAGCGCCGGCGGGGGGTGTGAGGCGGGAGAGGGGGGCGACGATGCCGTAGGCCAGGCGAAGGGATTCAAGGAGGGTTGCGCGGAGGAGGGGGAGCTTTTCTATTATTTGGAGATCAAGTTCGGTTGTGAGCGTAGGAAGGGCGGATTTGAGTTCGGCGAGGAGGCGGGCTTGGAGGGTGGGGTCGAGGGCGAGGCGGTAGAGGGTGTGAGTTAAGATTAGGGGCGTTGTAACAATGCCGGCGATGACGATGGAGGTGCATTCTTTTGTCAGGAGGTTGAGGTCGGAGGGGTATTGATCGAGGACAGAGGACAGGAGGACATTGTAGGAACGTTTGTGGAACTTTTGGGTTTCGATAAGGGCAAGCTGGGTTTGGAGGTGCTTGCGGAGTTGGACTTGCCAGTTGGCGAGCTCGAAGGCGACTGGAGAGAGGCGGTTGACGAGCCAGAGCGGGAGATACTGTGGGAGTTTGAAGAGGAGGGGGAAGTGGCGGAAGAGGCGGTTGGTGGTTGTTATTGTGAAGAGGGCAATGATGAGGGGGTTCTCGAAGTTTGGTTCTGAAAGCGCACTGTAGTGCATGTTAGAGAAGTCACAGACTTGATATAGACTAGATGCTTACTTGTAGGACTGGAAGAGCGTAAACTCCATGACAATGTCCGCAACCATCGCCTGGAATGGTTTTTGCATGCTTATCCAGCCAAACTCTCCCTCCTTCCTGCCCCCTATCTGATCATTGCCGTCGATAATTGCATCAATTCGGTCAAGCAAAATCCCAACTTTATTCCGCACCATTGGTTCGACTTTAAGGATCTGACTTCGACTGAACATTGGTGACAACATTTTCCGTCTCTGTCTATGCTCTTTCGGGTCGACCAGCGAGAACAAGTCTCCTTGTGGACCGATCGTTCCGTAAATGGCGGGATCCTTAGGGAATGGTGAACCAGTATAGTGGATTTGATGAAAGACTGCTGGATCTGAAAAATGCAGCCGGTTGGGCCCAGTGCGGACAATCGGTCCGAATTTTGGATGTAGCTCGTCGAATGTCCTTGTGTTGAACACTCCCGGTAATATCATCTACGAAACGTCAGTATTCCGCCATCGGTCGCAGTCTTTGAACTACTGTACCTCACACCAGAACTGATAGAAAGTCGAGGCTCGAGCAAGTGGTGGGCCAGGAAATCGTGCCAGCGGGTGGAAGTAAAGACGGTATATCGTGAGAACAATCCGCTTGACCAGCCAAAATCCAAGAGCGCCCAGAATCAGCGTCTGCCATGACATGTTGTTGAGGATACCAGCATAGTTGCTCTCTCGTAACTGATCAAAGAATAAGACCGCCATAGTTCTAGAATTGTTGCGGCTTTCGGGATATTATAGGGTAGATCTCAGGTGAATCTTGGGATATCGCTAACTGTAGTAAAAGCATCACGGAAAGGTCACTTACTTATACCAACTCCATCTTCTTCCACGATCACGACGATACATGGACCATGGCTATGGCACAACTATCCTCCGATCAAGCCATCACCTCTGCATCCATCCGTCCAGTACCTGTCAAAGCGTCACCACATGCCCTTCCCGTCCTCATGTCCCACTCCAGCTGTAGCCATCCACCTTTCGTCTCCCCAAAATACCATCTTTCCAAGCTTATCAAGCTTATCCCCAATCTCTCGATCCCCATCTTCAAATCCACCCTCCCTAGCTCCATCTCACCAGCTACATCGCACCCCGATTCCCGAGATTCAGCTACACTCTCCATATCGAGCCATTAACGCAGTTGAATTAAGCTTTGCAACGGTTTTAGCTTAATATGCGACAAGGCGATTAGAGCGAATCGATGATGCGTTGACGTCGACGATTTGGGTGAGGGCTGCCGAATTTAGAGGCTTGATCTAGCCTGATGGCGAGAAGCGGGAGATGAGGGAGAGACAGGGTGAGGGTTGGACGGGGTTTAAGAATCAGATGTCTGCCCCCATTTCGATGGCGCTTTGGTGATGGTAGAGTTTGAATCGGATTGCCTTGAGGAGGTGAGGCTTCAACGGTGCGGGAAAGGAGGATAAAGGAGGATTGAAGGTATTCGTGAGGAGGTTGTCGTGAGATGGCCAGACTTCGAAAGAACCGCCGACAGCAAACGGGCCCAAGCCACTACCCACCGCCAAGTCATAAAGCAGCACCACACCCCACCCAGAACCTCCCGCTTGTTTACCGCCAAAACGCGAATCAGCCCCCGATCCAGCGATTTTGCAAATCTCAGTCGCAAAATGTTTTGTTTTCTACCCTGTCATACCCAATTTTAGCTCTCGCCCTAAACGTTGACAGATCGTTAGGGCCGGAACGGATCCGAGGGGAGGGATGACTTCATGGGCGAAGGGGAATGATGTCAGTGGGGAGGACAAATCACGAGAATTTGGAAGGAAAGAAGAGAGAATGGTGAGGTGAAATGGGAGAAAATAATAATGGTTTGAAGAGGAACTGGGGAGGTTTGGGGTGGAATTGGGGATCGTGGGGTCAACCGTAGACTAGGCTGACCCCATGATAGTACCCAAGACACCTACCTCCCAACGACTTCAGATAGCATTAGGTATCAGCCCTACATAATCTTCATAATCATCCTCATCACAAGCGAAAACCTCCAATCAATATGTCCATATGAGTTCCTCCCGTCCCATCCATCTTCTCGGATTCTCGGTCCCGATGCTGACCTCGCCCAAGCCCTTGTCGTGTGCCGCCAAACTCCAACTGCATGCGGCTTACGCACTAGCCTCCTCCCCATGTCATCTCATCCATCCCATCAACCGTCGACTTCATCCAGTGTGATATCCATCCCAGTCATTGTTGGAGAGTTTGCGTTCAGCCGTCCTTTCTTTTCCCATCCGTCCCATCGCAAAAAGTTGTCGCTCAGATGCCCGATAGGCCCTTCCCAAATCTCAACGGCGCAACCCCACTATTCCGCCCGTACCTCGCTCCCTGCCACCGCCTCTCGTAGTATTGCTCGTTTCGTCGGAAGCGGGCTTCTTCTTCCTCTTGGAGGGATCTTGTTGTGCGTTTCTGGCGCCTGTTGGGAGAACTCTTGTTAGTTTTTCTTCGTTCATCGTGGCTGCAAACGGGATCTGGAGGGGGACAAACTGGGTGTTCAACTTGCGAGCGCTGACGCCTACGCCGGCTGCTGTGGAGAGAAGCGAGAAGGCGATGATTTGGAATGTGAGGAGGTTTCCGAAGGGAAGAGGGGAGCGGAAGGTGCTGGATTTGCGGCGGACCATGTTGGTTATGGTGTTGAGCATCGGAGGAGAGGAAGAGGCGTTGGTTGGTGGGATTTGGTGGGGTGAGATGATGGAGATGAGGAAGGCCGAAGGAAGTGTCTAGCAACGCAAACGAGAGGAGAAATGAAGGAAAAGATTGCGAGGAGGATGCTGGGCTGGAAAGGTGAGGATTTGGAGAGTGGAGGATCGATGAACCTTTTAACAATGGTTGACATTGCGCTCGTGCCTCGATGGTGGGCGCATAAGGCGTAGTAAGGTTGGGGTTCCACGAGATGACATGCAGTGGAAGAGAGACTCACTTTAGCGTGCATGTATGTAGCCGCCTTGTTCGCCCAAACGGCCCTGGCTTGCTTGAAATCGTTGTATGTAAGAAGTACTTAAGTACTTAGTACATATTACATTGTACTTACTTTACCTCTCAGCATTACTTATGGAAGCACGGTATGGCCGCCTGTAAAGGGTCGGGTTCTTCAACAAACTTAATGAATAACGATTTATCGCGCAATCTATACTTAGCACAAAACAAAAGAAACTGAGGACTTGACAACCAGAAGTCTCGTACATAATCTGATACAGCTGTAAAGTACTTACTACCCTCGTCCTGGAACGGCACTGCAGCATGAAGCATGAAACTCGGTCTCACAGACTAAGCATGCACTCTACTTAGCTAGACCCAGGTGCAGCTTCTAGTTCTGAGTTCTTAAGAAATTTCGAAATCCTTGAACCATCTTTGTTCTTCATCGCCCATCCTTTCCTGCTCATAGTCCGAAACAACAGAGCGAGGGACTTAGCAGCATCCTCCGACTTTTCAAGCCCAACCTTAGATTCCTCAACGATAAACTTGGTACAACAACAAAAGTGAAAGGGATCATTCGGCAGTACTCCATCCTTACTTTCGTTTTCATCATCGTAAAGTGCCAGTGTCAAGAAGTCAACCACACGAGCATTCGTTACCTCTGCTTTGCGGGAAAGACTATTTCCCGGATAGTGCTTAATCCAAAATTCCTGCCTTTTCGACCCCCACGTGGAAATTTTAACAGCGCCTTTCACCACCTTGTCTGTTATCATCCATACGCTGGGTATGTTGTCGCGTTGTGCCTGTTCCGTGACGGGAGGCTCCTCTGCATTATCTTGTCGAAGCTTCTTGTAGGGCTCCTTGAAGTGAATAATTAGTCTCGGCCTGCTTTTGTCTTCGACAGCTGGGCCGCTTCCGGTTATCTCCACCTCCCGCGGCCCATGCTCTTCCGATTCGCCGTACAAAATGTAGACGTCAGTCAACACAAGGGGCAGCTCCTTAGGCAGATCATACCCTTCCTCAAGGGTCAGATCACAGTCCTTGTAGCGACATATCTGCGTGGGTTTGATGTATACAGGCGGATCGGGACTGCAGCTGCGGCTGCGACTAACTTCTGCTTCGGTCTTCACAGCGTTAGTTAGTTCCTGTCAACTGGGTACCACATCGGTACTTTATGCCTGGGCTATTGGGACCTTACAGCGTTCGAGTTTGACATGACTGAAGTCTTGCTATAACTTGGTTTGTGGTTCTGTGGCGACTGATAGGATCGGACCTAAGGCTGAAATTGGCGACCTGGTTGATTCCGTAACTACTAAGTACTTAGTAGTGGTATTGCTGCTTTGGTAGAATTCGAGCAGAACTGGGTTTGATGTCCTAAACGCGGAGTCCAAGTCGCTTCTCAAGAGATTAAGTCTTTCCCACTGCTCACAGCGTCCATCTTGACCATATGCATGGGGAGAGATCCGGATGCCACTAAATGGTCTAGTACATGTTCATTTGAATCGGCCATCTTGAACAACAGTGGCAGCCGCACAAGCATGAGAGGACATGGATGCATACCTATGCATAGAAAGTAGTTCTGAAGAATTAACTACCATACTACTAGAAGCTTTCGATCGAAAACGTGTAGTTGGAAGATTGGGGAATAACGGCACCGCACTTCGTAAGTGCCTTTTCTCTTGATAGACTCCGGCAACTGTAGCTTAATACATGTAGTACTTATATATAAACCAGTGTATTGGCGGAAGCGCAAGCGATGAGCGCGACCTACAAGTTCCATCTATCCTGAGCCTTATCATGAGCTACAAATATGCTCTCCATCTCTACCCCCTCCTCTCCAGAGAGTTCCTTAACAAAATCAAGCTCCAGTATAGCTTCAGCATCTTCGTCAAAAAGATTCCATAATCTGTTATCCCGGCACATATGTGAGAAAGCCTTCAATGCAAGATCTGCAGCAATCTCCTTTCCCGCCTCCATATCCACCGCAAGTTCATACCTACTCCTCAGATAACAAGGAAGATGGTAAAGATGTGCCCCACCCATCACCTCCACCCGATCCAACAGAGGTGCGTCATAGTTGACATTCTCATCGGAGAACGAGAACGGACCATCAAAGTAAACCCCCCACTTGTGTTCCTCACCAAACTCCACAGCTCGGCCGACCTCTGATTCAGGATCTTCTGTGTGGATCGTACAGACTGGATACTGGCTGTATATGCAACGACCGAAATCCTTAAACCCAACCAACACCATGCCTTTGTCGTCTTGCTCATCGGCTTCGATTCTGATCGGAGTCGTTATTTTGGCATGTCTCCAGTTCTCTTCTTTTGGCAGCTCGGGTGCCCGGAAATCTCGGTCGATGTTGCATCCTATGCCATATGCGCAGTCACGGCCCAAGGGCTTTGATAAAGGTCCGGATTTGGCTGGCATCGTGTGATAGTCGGTGGGATAGAAGATCGAGGTTGGATGGTAGAGCGGATATCGGGATAACGTATTCAGAGCGGGGCGAGAGCAATCTTTATGAAAGCAGCTTAGGAAACCGCCAGTAGACTAGAGCCGCGGCTTCTAGCTCCGAGTGCAAGTACCAGTAAACGAGCCGTGCATGATCATGCTTCTGCAACACGGAACAAGCTCTCACAAGGAGAAGCCAGTCCCTGTAACGAGCATTCCATCTGTTCCTTGAATGGGCTTTATTCAGTAGCCATCCAGAAGGTGGCCTTTCGCGATCGACAATTGATTGTACCCGGCCCAGCATTCTCGCTGTTTATCAATGCCCAATTACTTTAGCCTTTGTTAGCGGAGCGTCAATAACGGATAGAGAGATCTTTACCTTGGTGGTTGAGGGAGCGCAAATGTCAATCTCTGGAATTGCCGGGCTCGATGTCAACCAATCGCGGAGTGGAACAACCTGGCACTATCTGAAGTAAAGACCCCAACATCTCCAATGTCCCTAAAATCAGCAAACTCTCAGTTATTACCCTGTGCGCGTTGCCTCTCTACACAAGCTATCAGCACCCAAGTGCAAACAAAGGAAAAACAGAAAGGATAGAGTTGAAAACCTGAAATCGTATTGCACGCTGAGTAGCGCTAAAGCCTGACTACCTAGGTATACCCGCTGAGCTCCTAGGAAAAGAACCCCAAGAACAAGATGTATGAAGCACAAAGACTCGCAATAAGAAACCGAAAAGATACGACAATAAAACATAAGGAATAGAGCTCGAACTGAAATAAAAAGCCAACATGCAACAGCAACAGAAGTATTAAACCCATATTTACACAACTTTTTAACACCATTAACCTCCCCAACGACTCCATGCAACTCCACAACCTCTCCACCAGCCCACAACTCCATAACCCAGCAAATCCCACGAGCAGCTCCAAAGAAACTCTTTAAAGCTTGATACCACTCGCGCCACTCCGGCCTCTCTTCTCCCTGACCTCCTTTCCATCCAAATCCCTCTTCTCTCCTCCCTTTCCAATAATGGTAACACCACCCTTCCGCAGCGTATCCTCGACATCCTTGCGACTGCCCTCCTTGACATTGTTCTTGCCATGGGACTTGCCCTCGGCAGCCTTCTTCTTCTTTTCCTGCTCCTTCATTCTCTTCCTCAACTTCTTCTTGTCCTCGGTCGACATCTCTGCTCTTGACAGAGGAGCACCAGACTTGAGAACCAACTCGCCAGACTTGCCCTCGCCCTTTGCCCTCTCTGATGAATCCTTGCGAGGATCGTAGACTTCTTGTGGAGCCAGACGGGAGGTAGTGAGGTCCGCAGAAGCCGCTGTGGGTTGGGCGTCTTCCATGGCGATGACGGCGGTATCCGAGACGATGGTGAGGGACTCGGTAGCCGGTTTGGGGGTGTAATGGTAGGACGTGAGGGAGTCGAGCTTGTACATGACGGTCTTGAACAGCTCGGTGATCTCGGCGTGATCCTTCTCCAAGGCTTGCTCGGCCTTGGTTTTAGCACCTTGACCCTCGGCATGTTCCCGCTCGTAGATGTCAGCGAGACCTTCGGTAGCCTTGGTGTCGTCGAGCTCGACTCTGCCTCTCCTGGCGGATGACGACAACAAGTGCTCATCCGGTCTCCGTCGAGGAAGATCGTCAAAGTTTCCGGCAAGGATGCGTCCCTTGATCATTTCCTCCAGCGATTCCGTGACCGTTTGGGTGATGACTGGCACGGGTTTTGAAACACGCTCAAAGTCGAGATCCTCCTCAAGAAGCGAGTTCTGCGGACGGTCACGGCCCTTGGCTTCACCAGCCAGTGTCCACTGCTTCTTTGCAATAGCAGCCTGCTCCAATTGCCGGATCTGCTGAGTAAGAGCGGTTTGCTGCTTCTGGAAGGTCGAAAGCTTTGGTCCAGAGCCCATAACCTGCTTCTCATCTTCTGGCTCCGGTGATAATGAGTCGAACAAGTCTCGTCGTACACGGGCCATGTCGGCCTCGATCCGCTCCATGTCGTTCTCGTATTTGGGTTCCTTCCGAGAAGCTTCGCGTTCGTCCTGAGCCCAACCGCGGTTTTTCTTTCCTTTTCCTGCAGGCTTTGGTGGAGGAAGGAAAAAGTCGTCATACATGAGATCGTTGGCGTTGTCTCCGTTGGCTTCACCCTCGTCTGAATCCTCGTAATCGTCGTGCTCCTCATCCTCCTCAGCATCATCTTTGGCGTGCTTCTTGCCCTTCTTGTCTTTCGTGGGCATTACGGAGAGCTCAGAGGGGTCGGCGGTAAAGTCTAGTGGCTCACCGTCTTCGTCGTCCGAAGGCATTATACCTTGTTGATCCATCTGCTCGAACTCTTCGGTGATGCGGTTAAAGTCGTCAATCGAGAAGAAGCCGTCGTTCAAACCGTGAACATCCTTGACGTATGTTCCACCACCCTCTTCCAGCTCACTGTCGACATCTTCCTCCTCTTCATCATCGTCATTGCCGAAGCCAGCGTCTTCCTCGCCATCGTCTTCACTGTCCAACTTGGTATCCTCCTCATCACCCATAGTGACATCGCCTTCTTCATCTTCGGAAGCCTCTCCATCAAGCTCCTCGCCGTCAAGTTCCTCCTCATCGTCGGAGAGTTGTTCGCCTTCAGAGCCCGAGAGGTCTTCATCATCTTCATCACTGTTCCCCTCGCTATCATCCTCTTCGTCCTCGCTTGGAAACACGCTATCCTCAACCACCTGTTTTGGCTCGGCAAATTCCTTGCAACCTTCATAAACGCGATCCACCAAACCCTTGACCTGCTCCCAGACTTGGTCGACATCAAAGCCCTCTACGTAAACTTGATCCAACAAAACACCACCATCATTGTTGGTCTTCCGTCTCTTATTCTGAGGCGCGTGTGCAAGTGTAGCCGCTACGGGGTCGAGGAATTGCTTTGCTGCCGAAAGCGAGGCGGAGTGCAGCGAGTCGGTGTTGCTTGGAGATAAGAAGATGTGGGGCGATGTGAGGGAGGTGCGAAGGAGCGTGAGAGAAGGTGTAGTTGCGAGGGAGGAGGTAATGGCGTGTGCGGAAAGAGTCGATGAAGTATGGCTATCTATTGAGTTTGAGTCGGCCGCCATTGTGGAATTGTATTTGGATGTCGATGATGGTGTTGAGTTTCGTCTCTTGCAGACAGATTCGATGCACTCTTTTCGCCAGTGAATTTTTGGGTCGAAATTTTTGGGAAGGGAAAAGCCGCTAAGAGATAGCGAGTTGACCAGCCACAGTTGAACTGCGATAACAAGCCACGCAGTGCCAAATTGATTAGATGAGACTCAAGATCTAATCGGAATGCATCTCCGCTACACTTGAATAAGGTTAATGAGTCGACTGAGCCTCATTTACGGTAGTACGAATGGGGGCAAGACTCACTCTGACTAATTCTTTGACATTCCATCATCGACCACCGCCACACTTCCCTGCTCACTCTCTTCAGCTGGCGCCCTTTCTCATACAAAAAGAAAACACCATCGCAACAACTCGAGATACTTCTTCCTCTCACATAACAAACACCACCGCTCCACCACCACCACCTCCACAACACCTCAAAAAGACCATCATCGTCTTCCTCAGACCCTATAACCTCATCTCAATCTACCCCACTCTTTAATCTACACCACCTTCATCATGTCTGACTGGGATGATACCTCGCTCAGAATCGGTCAGAAGTACCGTTCCGGAGGTGCCCCTAAGGCCGTCGTTGCCCGTACTCAAGCAGAGGTTCGTTTCCCTCTCCATCCTCCCGCGCATCCTTTGCCTGTCGCGTGGAGTGCCTTTTCCCGCCAAACGGAATGCTAACCAGCCCCTCGCTCAGATCAACGCTGCTCGTCGTACCGGCGCCATCGTCTCCACCGACAAGAAGTACGTTACCGGAAACAAGTCTGGAAACCCCGAAGGCCAGCATCTCACCAAAGTCGATCGCGAGAACGAGGTCGCCCCTCCAAAGACCATCGATCTCAGTGTAGGCAAGGCCATGGCCGCTGCCCGCCAGGAAAAGAAGATGACCCAGAAAGACCTCGCCACAAAGGTCAACGAGAAGCCCTCGGTCATCAACGACTATGAGGGTGGTCGGGCCGTACCGAACCAGCAGATCCTCGCCAAGCTCGAAAGGGCTTTGGGTGTCAAGCTCAGAGGGAAGGAGATTGGATCCCCGCTTGGAGGACCAAAGAAGAAGTAAAGGGTTGGAAGGGGTTTTGCTTTTTGTGCGTGGTATTTTCAGCGTTTTTCTTAATCTATGAAGACGGCGGGTTGTGTTTAGAGACGGGGATTGCTGCTGCTTGAAGTATGGAGTGGGTACGATTAGAGGTTCTTGTTCCTGGTTTTGACGCTGCATTCCGTTTGTTTACTATCGTTGTCTATTTTCTTTTTTTTTCGCTTCACACGTAAGACGGTGGGAGGTATCAGCATGCTGGTCCTGGTAGACTACATTACGCTAGAAGATTTACGGTGCTTTAGATGATACTAAATGATATGATCTCTTACTGTATGCTTGGACACTGATGGCATGGCTTCCTTTCTCTCTGGCGGGCTCACAATGTGTGAATTCTCAAACTGCGAAGCTCCTCTTCTACATTCGCAACTCTGCGGTTGGCAACTGAAAGATCACTTCTATCAGCATGTACGTAGACAGTTCCCATAAAGCTCACCTAATCGCTTCCTTGCATTCAACGGGGTCGGAAGTCGCTATCTTTTTGCAGGACGAGTCTGACAAGGTGCGAGCAACAGGAACGAAGGGTCTCAATGCTGTGCAGGGCCTCCGCGGTGACGCAGCCTAACGGACGAATTGGCCGGCCATGTTTCCCTCGTTGTTGACGGCGAACTTTAATTTCCACCCAATGCACAATGATGATTCAACATCGTTCTCCAGTTCCGCCGAGACCCGCAAAGTCCACCGATCCGGGCCCTTCGATACTTTGCATGCCACACTAATGCAACTCAATCTTCGGAGGTTTGACCTGTCCAATACTTTAGACTTGGAGATACGGATAATAACCAGACCAGCAGCACTTAACGCGCAAATGCCGACAAACTCGGTGTCCCGGAATGCAGCTCGCCCTCAGTCAACTCCGTCGGGCTACGAATAACCCTTAACGCACGACCAAGGCCCGTAATCACCATCTTCCGCTCGACTTGCGCGTATCGCCCAAACCCCAGAGCAGTACACGTATAAAACAAACTCGAAGCCCACCTCTTCCATCCTCATCACAACCAGCTTCTCAAGCTCTTGCACTTTGGAGAGCAGACAGAGGTTGAAGGATCGGTTGGAGAGGATTCAGAGCGGCACTTATACCCGATACCTCAGTTGTTGCTATCTGAACTTTTTTTTCCAACTCTTTGCCTGCTGGTCAGGTCAACACAATGCGACAACCACTGTCCAAGTCAGGGTCCACTCGGCTTGTATCGGCACTGATCCTCGTGTCCTTCCTATTCACTACCTCCAATGCAGGTCCTATTCAACAATGGGACAACCAAGTTGCTAGTCTCAGCAAGCGGCAGATGCCAGTATTCTTTGGACCACATTGGGATGGCCACAGTAAAGTCATTCGAAGCCAGTTCATGCAATTTGGTGAGGAGGAAAAGCGAGCCTACAATGCTTTTTTTTATCCAGATGCAGTAACTCCAAAAGAAGAGCAGCCTGAGATAGAGGTGCCAAATTTGGAAATCAATGCTTTGGGAGACAAAGTATTTGAGGAAGCAGATAAGAATGAACAAGCCCCAGGTCTTATTCTTGCTGGTCCTTATGGTAGTGCCTCGGCCATTTCTCCTCCACAATCACATGGCCTTATTTTGGGTGGTCCTTACTCAGTTTCTGCCACACCTGTTACTTCTGAGGCAGCTTCTACTTCTGAGGCAGCTTCCACTTCATCTGCTGGTCCATCTACTACACTATCTCAACCTAGTGCTCCTAGCAGATACTTACCTCCAGATCCACCACTTCCTCCAGATCCTCCTTATGCAGTCAGATTGGTGGCAGGAAATTTACCAGTATCAACATCAGTTTCAGCAGTGGTAGCAGGTCACTCTTATCTCCCTCCAAATCCTCCTCTTCCTCCTGATCCTCCCTATGAGACTTATCCTCCTCTACCAGATAGTCCTCCAGGTGGACATGATTATGATACACCATCATATACATCTAGTGAGGGCCCTATTGATGATGATAATGGAAAGGTACCATGGTGGTATGTTCGCCTCTGGAGGAATATGAAACATCTTGGACATAAATTCAAGAGAGGTGTGGGCCATTCTTGGAGAGCTTTCAAGAATATGGTCAAAGCAGTCTATCACAAAGGAGGAGATTATGTTGATGCATTTTTAACTGGAATTCGCCTGAAGAAACCGAAAGCCTCGGGCTCTGGTGTCTCATCTGCTCCATTGAGTGCTGCCCCTCCGAGCGCTGCCCCTCCGAGCGCTGCCCCAGCCGCAACTTCATCTGCTCCACCCGGGCCACACCCTAGCCATAGCTCCGTGTTGGTGAAGGTTGAAGGTCTTGAGGAGCTGCCTGAGATGCCTATGGACATACTTGAGGACAGAGCAAGGGAATTTCTCGCCGGAGAGGTCACCGCCCCCGAATCCGCCGCCCCCGAATCCAGCAGCATCCCAACCGGCGTTTCGGCCCCTCCCTCGCTGGAGTCCGACATCAGTCAAGATTTGCCATCAACCAGTGCAGCACCTTCCTCCACTGCCGCCACTGTTTCGCATCCCGTCCCTTCGGCGTCCGACGTCGATCAGGAATCGCGCAAGCCAACCACCGTTTCCCGCCCCGCTCCCTCCGCAGGGTCGGAGGTCAATCAAGTTGCGCCCAAGCCGACCAATCGACCCTCACCTCCCTCTACCCTTCCCAATTCCGCCACGTCCGAGGACGGCAACACACAACATACGCAAACATCCAACCCTCCCAATGCTGCCCGAAAGCAGAGGCCGGTTCAGACTCAGCGTAAAGATACACCACATCCCTTCACCGACCTTCTCGATCCCGAAGACAGCCGCTCCAACCAGCCCGAACGCTCGGAAAGACGAATGGGTAACCAGCCTGCTCCTTATGTCAATCAGCCCGATCGCTCGGAAAGACAAACGGGAGGCCAGCCTGCTCCTTATGGGAACCAGCCCGATCGCTCAGGAAGACAAATTGGAAGTCAACCTGCTCCTTATGTCAACCAGCCTCAACGTTCGGAGGCACAAGCGGGAAGCCAACCTGTTCCTTCTGTCAACCAGCCCCAACGCTCGGAAATACAAACGGGAAGCCAACCTGTGACCTCTGTCAATCAGCCCCAACGCTCGGAAACACAAACGGGAAGCCAACCTGTTCCTTCTGTCAACCAGCGTTGGGGACCTTACATCAACCCCCATCACAAAGGTCACATACCTAAAGGTATAAAAGCCATTTTCCCGCTTCCTCCTGGCACCTCTGAGAAGAGGATGCGCCAAAAAGTTACCGAATTTGTTTTTCAGAGACGATATCGTCCGGAATGGTGGGGGGCTTTCCCTTACGATATCCCTGCAATCCTCCGGAAGGAAGCGGAGAAGTATGATGAAGTGAAGATTGCAATAATCCAGAAGGGATATGAGAGTATTGTTTGGCCAGATTTTGAGGAACGCGATCGAGCAATTAGGGACCTATTCGCAGGCCTGTCTCCTTCGGGGGAGTCAAGCGTTGTTGGAAGTTGTTACTACTCCGATAACACCGATTGTCAGAAGGAAAATTACTACGCCCCATCAAGAGCGGATCTTGAAGACTTGAACGATGACTTTAGAGAGAGGGCAGTGGATATGCATGCCGTGTCTGCAAAGCTGGCAGCATTGGATCCACAAGGGGGACATCCTGGAGCAGAGGCAGGAGAGCGACAGGCAAGGAAGAACTACGAGGAGAGAGCTGCTCAAGTTCCCACATTGACTCTACGGAAGAAAACGACAACTGACGGTGGTTTATTGGCCAACCCAACCGCACCCGTCGAAGCCGGATCTGCACCACAGTTGCCGGATTGGCGCCAAGATCCTGGTGTCGAGAGGTACCTGAACATAATCAGGGAATTCTTTGTATGTTGTTCTGAATATTCTTTGTACTTGAAACTAACACTTTTTCTTTAGAATTATCTCCAAGCCGCCGAAAGGGACATGGCAAAATGTGTCGAGCAGTACCATAAGACCGGTAATCTGTACGAATCAAAGCTTCCTTGCGAAACTTCGCAAGTCAACATGGAACTTGCTTTTCAGCACTTCAGCGCTGTCAAACCGGAAATGCAACGATTATACGCTACTTACGGCAGCGATCAAACCTTCTTAGATTGGTCGACTTTCGAATACCATAGATGGATGGCAGGATTGCTGCAGGCGCTCAGTACCCGAGACCTGGATATGGCGAAGATCAAGGAAATGAGGGATGAAGAAAATTTACGCGGCCAAGAGCCTGAGGCAGAATGGAGGGAGATGAATGATTTGGTGATAAGTATGATGGTGAAGGACCAGAACAGAAAGTTGGATCTCGGCATGCAATTGAGAGATCCTGAAGCACGAAGGCCAGAGTCACAAGAGGAGCAGAAGCAGCGAGAAATGGAGGAGCTAAGCCGTAGCATGGAAATATACCGAGCAACGCATGCGGGAGAGCCTCTGCAACTTTTTGAGCTACCATATCCATCAAATGGAGGATTGAGTCCAGAAGATATATATAAAGGAATGCGGGCTGATGAGTTTGGTGGAGAAGGAGTATATCGAGCTTTCCAAATGGAAGAGCTCATTGATGAAATACTTGGAGTAACTGACATATTCAAAGAGTGGCCGGAGGAAGAAGATGAGGAAACCCGTGCTCTTTTGGATGAAGAACGTAGGAGAATTAGGGAGGAAAAGGGGCTCGGAAAAAGACCAAAGAAGCATAACAAAGGGCCTTCTCAACAGTACGATGGAGCTGATTCACAAAGCTTGGTTGCCGATTCCGAACTTGCCTTAGCTGCATCGATACCACTTCCCGAAAGCCCTTTGGCCCAGCCTGAGAGGGGAAGACCACAATACTATCGCGATGAGTTAGGGGATTCTGAGCTTGAAGTGGCCTCAAGAAAGCCCTTATCTGAAAGCCCGGTTCTTGAGCATAAGCCATTGGTCAATGTTCCCAATTATGGCGCTGTTCATGCAACACAATTGGTCCAGGATACTGAGTTATCTGATTGGCAAGAAGTTGAGACTATTGATACACAAGGAGGAGTGGAGTTCGAGTTTGAGAACGAAGTGCCTCGTGTCAAGATGCCGGTAATCTCACTGAGAAAGGATCCTGCGAAAGGCAAGGGATATTATAGCGATGCGAAGGACTTAACTGATAGTAATAGTAAGTAAAATTGGTTCTCCTTTCAATTGATTTCATTTCTTTCCATGCATCCCTGTAACTTGTGATTTGCTAATATCGTTGATTAGTTCCGACGAAAGTTCGACCCTCAACAGAACATGATGAAAGTACAGTGAACGGTAAGTGGATACTTACCAACGCAGAAAACTTGCTGATGGTTTTATAGTTGATAATCATATGCATGAGAGTGAGGCTTTGGCTCCTCTAGGGATTCCAGATTTGGATGGTACAGGTCCTGCGTATTATCCCCTCCGGCGAACTAAAGACATTGCTCCAGCTGCAGCTCCATGGCTTCCTCCAGCTGCAGTTCCATGGAAAAATGAATTTCCTCCGTACGAAGCGCTTGCAAGCGCTGTCGCTACGGAGGTCATATGGAGACACATCCCCGTCATCTTAGATCACTACACTGGGCAGAGTTATCCAAACCCGCTGCCCACTGGTGAGGCACATCCTATTACTGGAGTATTACCGACAAGCGTGCTCTACACAGATTATCGACCTACTTTGCCTACTCCTGGTAACGTTCTGTATGAGGCTGCTAATCCGCTGTTGGGATATGGTGAGCATCTTGCAGAAAGGGTCTTACACAAGAAGCTCCCTTTTAATCTTCGCCCTCAAAGAGATCCGTACGACTCTGATTCATCTTCCGATGAAGACTTTGAACCCGAGAGAGCTGATGTTTGGAATCATTCATGGTTGGAAAGTGTCCGAACGCAGAGTATTCGTCCAAGGCCTACTCAGCGGCGTCGAGTGCACAGAAAGTATTACCAAGAGATGAATCTTCCAGTTCCAACCTCTCCAATTACTCCTTTGGATTCGGACTCAGATTCAGGCTTAGTTGACGAGGCTCCGATTCCGATTCCTCCACCTTTCGGGGCATTCACAAAGAATACCGACAACATGATGGTAGACTGGGGTGTTCAATGCGGAAATGGGCTTGTTACTTGGGAGGATCTTACCAAAAACCTTCCCTATGGGGTCGACCTTATCGAGGAGAAGGACATTCCTTATGCCTCCACATGGCCACGCTACAGGAAAACCCTTATGACGATGACCTGGAATCCAACTGTAACAAAGACGTCGTGGTTCGACTCGGAGCCATATTGGGATGAAGATCGTAGCGTTGTGGAGAACATTGCTGCATTCTTACGACGGCCCGCCTGGTATCCTGCTCAGCTGACGACAAGCTCAGAGCGTTTCCCCGATTGGATGTTGCAAGATCTTGCTCCTGCCTCACTTCCTGGGCCTACTACTACAGTTACCCGTCTGATACCGGGAATGACGTTCCCAGGTGGAAAATGGATTGATATTTACGGCAGGAAAGTGATGGGCATGCAGCCTAATTGGAAGTCCGACATGTACGTATACAGACAGACGAAATATTACCCAGCATTAGCGGGTATTACCGGTACCTCGGATCCAAATGCCATCAAGACGAAACAAAGCAATGGAATTCCAGTGTTGATTACAACAAAGAAATTCGATCAACATCCGCATCGCAAAATCCGCCACAATTCAGTTACTACTGTCACATCTCCGACTTCGAGAAGTCGTTGGGTCAATCATCACTCAATTATAGATACAACTCTTTACAGTCTCTATACACAATACTATGTTGATCCAAAAGCAAAGAGGGGCGTCCGAAGTAAAACCTTAAGGATTCCTATACCAACTGTTACTGTTACTGTAGACGTAACAATGCCTACTACGGTTTTGGGTCTTGATCAAATTCATTTGATTCCCGATTTACGCCCGACGGCTGGGACTCGAGGAGCTCGTGCTTTACGACAATTTGACGGACCTGATAATCTTTTTCAGGGATATTCCTCACCTTCATTAGACGATCTCGACTCAGAAAAGAAACAAGAGTTTGTACACCCCGTCCTTCAAGTTACTAACCCCACCGCTCTGACTGTACGCACTACTTCTCGCTTCCATCATCCGCCTTATACCCTAACCACAACCTCTCACTTTCATCGTCACTCTCATATTCGCGAGGTTGAGGAAGAAATTTCATCAATGCGCTCTGTTGTCTACAATGAAATTGCAACGAAAGCTGGGCTTTATAAAGTTCGAGCAGCAGGGTTTTTTGAAACTTCACCAGAGTATATTTTACCACTTCCTGGTCCTCGACATCCTCATCGACCTCCAACAACTTCAAGACGTCGCAAACATCATGTTTACTTGGAAGATGCTCCAGTTTCGCCGTATACTGCACCAACAGTGAGCGACTTTAGGACTTCAATCAACTATGCGGAGTTTTTGCTTCCACATCTCTTCATGACTTTGCCTGTTCTTCCACCACGTCCATTACCCCTAACGGATTCAAGACTTGATTTTACTACAATAAGCTTTCCAGATAATTGGAGGGCACCGAGGCGGACACAAACGAATGAGTATGGGTATATCCGACCATATGTCTATCCGTGGGCCCCAATTCTTCAAGAAAAGCCAGCAGATATGATTCCATACCCTCCATACTCAGTAATACAAAGTTTATGGAGTGTGTCGAGCAGACAGGCTATGGGCGAATTGTCGACATACATCACACCTTTAGGCTTTAGACGCCTCAGACATAATCCGATGAAGGATTATCAGTTGGCGAAGCCGCCTCACCCACCTGCAGAAGTTCATGTCCGTGATGGGGAAGAGTACTGGCCAATTGTTTCTGTTGACGCCAAGGGAGTGACGCACCTAGTGGGAAAGCAACCGTACCGGGATGACCAGCTTCTTTCAGTACTTACTGGGGAACACGCAAATCAACATTATACTCTCATGGCCCCCTCATATGTTGCATCTCTTTCCATTGCCTATGCTGCTGCACGGTCCAGCATCGATTCTCTCAGCCGTGCTATTCGTAATGGTAATGATTGGGCTGGAATTGGCGCTATCTGGGTGGACAGAAACCTCTGGGATGAAGAAAGAGATGGAAGGATGTTTTATTCCCTCGATTTGCCGGAATGGCGAGTCTTCAATTATTTCACATCGGAGGATCGCTGGCTATCTATTTCAAGAGATGGCCGAACATACTTTTGCGTTACGACAGTAGATCGATATAATTGGCTCATTCGAAACTTGGGAATCGATGGTGCGGCCGACGACGATGGGAGCGTAGAGCCAGCGACAGTCGAGGCGGTGGCTACAGCGGAGGGGGAGGTGCCTGAGCTAACTGCGGTGATACCAAGTAGCACAAGGAGGATTCGGGTTACGACAAGACGAGACAAGTCAGGACAGGCGGCTTACGAACTCGGTGGAAAGGAAGTGAAGCCGAGTATGGTGGTTCCTAGTGTCGAGGCTGTTCCTACAGATCAGATAGCAAACTCAAACGAGGTACGTGATTCTAGTAGGCCAGATTGCTTGGGACACAAAACTAACTTCTTTTCTAGGCCGTGTCTTTAGATCACGATCTGGAGTTCTATGACCCTATGGAAGACTCGGAACTTTTTACTGAAGCCCAGTTGGCCGAAATCCAGGCAGCAGCGGAGATCTGGCAGCTGGATGGCAATTCACAGGTTAGACCCCAAAACCGTGAACGTTTTGGTGGCGCTTATGGCTATGGACCAGCTTTTGAAGCGGAACGAGAAAGACAAAGAATCCGTGGAGGAGTTGTTCGTCTTGACCGTGGCTTTGGGCCAGCTTATGAAGAGAAGGAAATACAGAGGCGGAAGGAGCAAGTGCCAACCGGAGACGTAGCTCAACAACACTCAACACTTCCACAGCCTGCTGCTGCTCCTGGAGCACCTCAGCTCCACCGGTCTACCGAACTCCATGTTGATGCCCGTTCTGACTCCCTGCACCCCGGGGCTAGTGATGAGCGGTGCTTACGGTGTCGGGAGCATGATCAGGGAGTCCATGAAAACTGCGGAGGCTGCAAAGGATGGGAGCCGATAACTCCTAGCCCGGATTCTGAGGCTGGCGAGGATGCGCAGAGCGATACCCTCAGACTGGTTGGTTCAGAGTTCGATGTTGATGCCAGTTCCCTCCACTCCGGGGCTAGTGGTGAGGCATGCTCACGGTGTCAGCAACATGATCAGGGAATGGTTAACAACTGCGAAGTCTGCAGAGGATTAGCACCATCCATTTCTGGACAGGAGCCGCGGGCGGCCCGCCAGGATCATACGCACGATAACCAGCCACTAGTTGCTGAGAATGAGTCTGTACCGACTCAGACTGTAGAATATGCCCTTCTCGACAATCCCGAGGCTCATTTGCAAGAAGATAGTGGATTTCAGATGGACCGAGCGGCGCGGATACATAAACGGGATATGGAGCGTATTGAGCCAATCGATACCTGGCTCGCGAATGATCAGGAAGTAGCTCCACTGGCAGCAGATGAGCCTCAAATCCAGATCAACGGAGCGGCGCGATTACACCAACGGGATTTGGAACGTATCGAGAGAATCGACACCTGGCTCGCGAATGTTCAGGAAACAGCACCACTGGTAGCAGGTGAGCCTCTGAGCGGGGAGGCTTTCGAATTCTTGTTCGGTCTGGAACCTAGCAGGGCGACGCAATATGCAAACGATGAAGCTCAGCGGCCACCGAAGCTACGCCTTGCAGTGCCTGGAACACCTGCGTGGGAGGACGATGAAGGCCCCGAGCCGGAAACTAAAGCCGCCAACGCTCATGTTATTCCGATTCAGTATCTTGATGGCGCCCAGACAACATTGTTTATAGCATCCATACCAACCGCAAAAGCACTGGCAAGAGAACCATTCACACACACCTTTACAAAGGATGGTGTTACTGAAGTTTTCACATACAGGCCAGCCTCAACAAGCGGAATGAACAATGAAGAAGGCCTTGAGGATATCTGGGAGGTTACATTGCCAGATCTGGACCACTATAAGATTAAAGGGTTGGAAGGTTCGACAGTAGTAGATTCAGGAGTGGCACTGTTACCCGGGCCAGGGCAGGGGGACTCTTCTACCGATCCAAGAAAAAAGGCAACAAAAACAGGTTGGAAGAAATTTGTTCCGGACTTTCTACTTCCTCCCAGTCAACCAGCTCCAAAATATACACCTTTCACTTGCCCCAGAAAGAAGCAAACTTTAAGGGAACAACTTGCGGAAAGAATACTTGATCCACCTTATTATCCTGCAAAGGCTCGAGCATCTCTTCGTCAACCAGTCTCAGATCTTCTAGCAACAAATCACAAGAACAGCAATTCACAAGGTGGTAAACAGATGTTATTGGTAACATTACCAGACAATCGAATTCTCAGAACTATTACATGGGATATTTCGATACCCTCTACAACTAGTATTTCATGGAACCCTTCATGGCCTACTGCAGCAAGATTACGTGGAGATCCAGCCAACCATTATCCGGCTTTTGCACCTGCTGATTATCTTCAATTAATAGAAGATGACTTTGATTCTACTAGTGCTCTAATTGAGCAATGGAGTGCTTCTGATATTCCTTATCCTATTGCCACTATGGTAATGACCAAGGTTTTCGATAAAAATGGAAAACCTAGAAAGAATATTCCGCCACGTTATGCTGTTGGTACAAGCAAAGATGGTCTTCGCCCACGTGGACCGCAGGTTCAAGTTGCAAATCAGCAAAAAGGAGTTTTCGATCGAGAGTGGCGTAATAAGCCTGATGCACAATATCCATGTCCTCAATGCTTTGGAACTCCGAGAGACCCCAATACCGGACAGCCTGTGCCAGGCCCTGCTATCCCTGTTTATGGATTACCCGATTTGCGGAATCCACATAATATAGAGGACCCTGATCGTCTTATCACCGACAATGAAAGAGCAGAACTTGAAAGACTTGGATTTTGTCCAACCTGTCATTTAGCTGCTATTGATCATCACCAATGGAAGGAACGAATGGAGCGTTATCTTCCTGGGGTGTGTCGTGTTTGTGGCCTTCGGGTTAAACGCGAAGAGCAATATTGGCCAAAAGGCTATATTCCACCATGCGGTCATGATCCAAACAAGCCATATGGGTATTACCTCAATGAGGATCGAAAGAAATATACGATTCCACTTCTTGGCTGGACCCTTTCATGGGATCCAATCAGTAAACCTCATTGGCAAAAAGACAAATACCGAACTCGTGGTAGAGGTCTTGTTATTCATAATGCGAATGGTCATGCAATTTCGGCAGATTGGGCAAAACAAATACTTGAAAACACATCTGCTGGCCGTTTTCTGAATAATGAATTAGATAAAGTTGGGCTACGCATTATGGTTGGAGAACCGGCATACAATGCTATAAATGGCCCCAACTTTTATGCACAGCCTTTTATTGGTTATGCAGGTGGCATACCGCCACATTTGGACCATTATGAGCTTGGTGGACTAGAGCTCAGTGATGTTACAGAGGATAATGAGCATGTAATTGGCCGTGCTGGTCACCGGCGTATTGTTGGGGATAAAGATCAATACCTTCAAAAATTGATTGATGGTGAAGCCTTAGTATTTCAGACCTCAAAAGAGTACCACAAGGGAATTAGGGGGTACTTTCAGACTAAAGACTTTCTCCTTGAATGGCTTGATTTTGATAGAGATCCTACTTTAACTATGAGTGATCCCGCCAGTTATTATTGGGCACATCAACCTGCTACTACTACAATTAGTTCATGGAACTTTATTGAAAATAATGAGCATTTTCCTCATACAAATGAGTTGGTGCCAGGTATTAAGCACAGTGCAATTGCTACATGGGTTACAGGTGTTTTGTGGGCTGTATGGGATTCTTGTCAACATCTGAAAGACAAATGTTTTTACTCTATCAGTTTCGAGGATCAGATACGTCTTTATGATCATAATCTTGAAAATCGTCAGGGGATGAGAGACCGAGGCTTACCTCCGGTGGCACATTCTATAATGACGGCTAGAATTTCAATGATGTCAAGACTGCAACTTTATGGCGCATATGGAAGCGCGCCTCTTAATCATGGAAGGGTCAGAAAACGTGGTTTATTAGTTCGTAGAACTCCAGTTACCACAACCGATACAACAAACCCGACTACAGTTCTTTTTGATATTTTAACAACAACTACAGAAGCCTTTTCGACAACAGTTATAATTCAAAGCAAAAGCACATCTACAGCTGCTAGTTTATCACAAAATCAACAGTTGAAAACGCTCACCACATATACAACATTCAGTCTGGACACATTGCAGGAAATCGAACCAGCTCTAGGAAACAGTACCAGTATTTACCATATTGGTCATCCGCACAACCGATATCTTCATGCTTATAATAAGGTACCAGCAGAATATTTCTCTGAAAACCCTAGGATGGCGAAGAAGTTGGGTGTTGATTCCACAACAAGTTGGCAAGCAATCTCGACGCCAATGGGTTACAGCTCTGCACGAAACTCAACACTTGACGATTTTGATAGGGTGAGCAGATATTCCCTGGAACGTCTTGCTATGACAAGTACATTGCCTGCACTTCATGGAAATATTCCAGTAATGGAACGTTCATATCGTCCAACTTCTGAGGATAATCCAGTCGTGGACTCATCCTCTTCTGCAAGCTCGGAAGATTCATTATTTGAGCCGTCTGGGCTTTCAGACTGGACAAGCGGTTCAAGTCAGAGTTTGGACGAGAGTAGTGATTCAGAAGCAGAATACTCCTAAGTATGGTAAGTACTGCAGCTTTCACTTGGTATAGAGTCTAATGATGGCCGTGTGAAGGTAGCGGTTGCCGTGGATATTCCAAGGAAGGTCCGCATCATTTGTACTAATGTTGGCAAGACTGAAGTGTCGTGATGCACGCATGGTTAACGACTCTATGACTGATTTTTGTTTGACGTTGATGATTCGAATTGTATTGCGGAGTTTGCATGCTGTTATTGTCCGAGTGCATGTAGTCGCTTGGATCGGTCCAGTAATACCTCGTTTTTTGCTTTAGTTGCGTGCTAGCTTTCAAATTCGTTGTCTTTGGATTCTGTACGTACGGATAGGTCTTGGGTAGGCTTCACGAGAATCGAGCGGTCTATCCACACATGTCCTTTGAAACTTACCAGTGATCCGATCGTAAGAAGTACGTGACATCATACTCAAGTGACAACGCTTACAATACGAATCCCCCAGTTGGAAATTCAGGCGTTACCTGGCAATGATGAGACCCGCATCATACTAGTAGGCCGCAAGTGTGAGTTGGAGAAGGCATGGTCGAGGCGATTGTGCGAGAAGAAAGAAGCCGAGCAGCTATCTAGTCAATCGCGGTCGACCGGTCCGTCTACAAAATTTATCAAAATGGGTAGAAAACTAGGCATGGCACGGTTGAAATCAGTGCTGAAACACAGGTTACTGGTCTAGATCAATGAAGGTCATCTACGGAGTATGTATGTATGCGGGAGGACTACAGTGTCTCGATCCTGCTCTCGAGCTCCGACGCATCGATGCCAATTCCGATCGCAACATTGAAACATTTGCGATTTGGAGTTGGATTGGATTTAGGTTCGTGAAAGCATTGATGGCTGCCTCCGCCAGCGTGTACCCGTACCCGGAGCTGTGCTTCATCTAAAGTAATTTGTAGAGGTGCACCGGTCACCGGTGGTCAAAGTAGGACGCTCATATAGGCACGGGCCCCGACTGTGATATCGATCCTGGATTGGACAAGACGGACTCGGATGCTTTACATTCGCTTGCGGATAACGTATATAACATGAACAGAATTGAAGGAACCCATCCAGTGTGTCTTTCTTTGGAGTGAGTATGTAAACTACCGAGTACTCGTACACCTTGCACACCACAAAGATCGGATTATACGAGGAGCACAGAAATCGGATGAATCGTTCGGGGCGCGCTTTGTGCTTGGACCAGGAGCTAGCCTAGCTGTGCGATGTACAAGCATCTCCGTCGCCGAATTTCGTGTTTCCAAAAGTCAAAGGATCAAGGAGCTGCAGTGACAAGGAAAATACTAGACGGTGCCAAACTGTCGGAAGCGGAGGATCGAAGAGTTCCGTGCTTCCCCTTACAAGTACTTCTTTAGACAACTTCTCTAGGAAATATGTTTATTTGGCGCAACTACTTCTGGGATGCGGAGGTAGGAATTAGCAAAGTTAAAATAATAATCGATTGCCCAGTCGACTCATACGGAGACCGCTGGACGAAATCATCCAACCAGGTCCTGTAATGAGCAAGGTCTAGTCTAAACGGCGCAGAAAAGAGAGCACATATGCGATATCCAACCGAAGGTACCCTCTGACTATGCCCAGAAACCCTTCTTCCCACTGGCGGCAGACAATTTCTCGATCTCCTTTCTGATTTCGCCCAATTCCTCCATTCGTTTTTCCCTTTCCAATCTTTGCTCAGTCATGAGCTCGCGATACTCCTTCTTCAACTCTTGGAACTCTGCGTCGAGCTCGTGATGCCATGGGTAAAGCACACCGACTTGGAAAGCAAGGGCACTACTGGCGATGACGAAATTCGTGAGGGAGATGAGCTTGGTGAGAACTGCCATTGCTGCGATTCGTGGGCGATAATGTTCCGTGTGCTGCTCGTAAGGTGGAGTTTTCCGAGAAGAGCTTTGGATTGTGCGGTAATTCGAGGCGAAAATGACGGGCGCAACTCTCGGTTTCAATTATAATCTACTGACGTCGCAATGATTAGCCTATTGCTCGTCGTTGTCGGGGTGATTAGTAGTGCTCACATGCAGTGCTTGGGGTGGAACACTCCGACTCGGCTCCCGGTTGATTACAGACTACCTGTAGTGGCGTGACGGAGGCGTTCGAGTGAAACCTGGCGTGTCCTTCGAATTCTCAGGGCTTTCGGTCAAATGTCGTCCTTCAGACTTTTGCGTTGAAGTTCGAATTGTTATTCGAAGGGGTACTAAGATCTGGTTGCTGGATAGAATTGGAAATAGAAGGTGCAAGTGGGTATTAGGAGGCTATCAATCGAGAAGGAGCGAAAGGATAGGCTTCGGATAGGTTGAAATGGCAGAAAGAACAAAGCGATGCGGAGAAAAAAATGTAGAACAGAACAAAGTAAACGTGAGGAAAAAATACAAGGGAGAGAAAGTGAAAGAGAGGGAAGGAGAGGGAAGGTGCTTTTAAGAGGCGCGACGGAGAAAGCTCTCCGGGGTGCCTTCACACTAATTGTACCGAGCCTTCCCGGAAGCGCTATTCCCGAATTGACCTTTTCGGTAATCGGTGCCGACCTCTCGGAATCATAACGTGATTTCTTACCAAATCCTGTGATGCGAAAGCGGGTAAAAGCGAACAAAGTGCTTGTGCGATGCTATATGACTTGCTTATCCAATACCGGTACACCATCAACCTCGTAACGGAAAGAACACTCGTGTCTTACCCTTCGTGATATCCAACATGTGCTCTCACAGGTATTTCGTCGATCGTCCAAGTATTGCAAAAGCAAGTGTTTTGCTATGCCCCTCTACTTGACTAACTATGCTTCTTTCTGCTATCAAGCCTCGGTTGGACGCGGACGGTAGCAGTAATTTCGTTTGTTCGCACCTCACGAAGCAACAAACGAGATGCCGTTCTCACAGATAAGTGGAAGAAATGGCTTCCGTCCCTTCAACTTTTCTTTCTTCTCATACATCTCCAGGACACCCTTCATCTCACAAGACGGTCATTTCTCTTCGCTTGACCCACCGATAACTTATCTGCCAAAATGCGGTTCAACTTTCTCGGACGAATGACACCAAACATCCATGCCGAATACCTTATTTTGGCTTTATTCACCACCTTCATTCTTCAAGTCCGCTGCGAAGCCGTACAGAAGAGCGTCAGAGTTGCAGAATACCCCGGGCCTGGACACAGCAAGCAATACGAAGAGCGGAACAACGCAGAGGGAAACTTTACGATCTCCGGCACACGACAACAAGGTCCCATTCTGACTCGCAGACAATCCTCAGAGCCGCACCCAGGCGATGTTACCGTTCGCACCGGAGATTCCGAAACCAACCAAGTAGACGTAGTCGGCAACGAGAAGGAAAGCGACAAGGAGGGCAAAAAAGAGAGCGATGGCGAGAGTGATCAGGATAGCAGTCAGAAGGGCGACAAGGAGAGCAGCAAGGACAGGCCCGTGGAAAGCGACAAGTCAAACACCAAAGTCCGCACACAGCAAACTCCTTTTGCTGTTTCTCGAAAGGCTTTGTACCGAGACAGAGGGTCCACACTCTTCCGATACTCTCCACTTGAGCCAAAGGGAGTTTTTTGCGAGACGAGAGCCGATTCTCCGTCATTGGATCAGGTCAAGAAGTATCTTGAAGATCTGCAGAAGGACATGTCAGAGAAAGGATATGTCTACTGCGATCAGGAGGAGTATCGGAAAACAGCTGGCGATCTTCTTGGGAGGAACAATGGAGGCTGTAAGGAGCACTGGACTTTCGACAAAAATAAGGCCACCCCCGCGGTGATTTTCGAGACATGTGGTCAATGGTCGGATTGGAGTATAAAGTGCAGGGATGTTGTTGAAAGGTGGAAGGACATCATTGATGTATGTACGATGGACATTGGTGGCATGGAAAGGGTTGAGGGTTATGCACCTTATCTGTTCTACATGAACTACAACCAAGCGGGTATGGGGATCCAGCAGGCTGCAATTAGAGGGGGGAGTAGCCCTCTTTCGCCTGCCCGTGGCCACTTCATGGCATTTATAGTCTTTATGGTTGCTTTGATTTTCGTTGTCTAGTTTCGGTTTGGCGGTTCCCATTATGCATTTTAGTACTGCTTCATGAGCGTTTCCCTATCCTATTTCACCTTAATTTTCACTTGTTATTCGATACTTGTTACCAACAGACTAAGTACTACTTCTCTCAGTGCATGAGCTCGCAATAGTGACCCTCGAATATTTCAGACCAGCACGTCGTGCCGGTAATTCTAGCAAGCGTTTACAAATGAGATCTCGTGTAACCAGGTTGTATATGGTAACATGCCAGCTCTCGTCTCCTCCTGCTATCGTCTTATCTTATCGTAAATAAGATCATGCGTGAGAAAATCTTTACTCTCACATTGCCATTAAGTAGTCTTTCGACAAAGTTTCGGTACCGCATCACGATTGAACTTGGGCTATCATCTTTGGAAATCGAAAAATCTCAGATCTTTTCTCTGAAACCTAGAAGTAAGCGCGGCCGTCGAATCCACAGAATGTACATACTGCAGGTTCTCTCACGTCGCTGAAGTATGCATGGAATGCTCTTGATCCTTCATCTTTTTTTGGCTACAAGAAATGCGTTTGCATTGCATGGGTGTCTATTTCATGACAATAGCACTGCTGTACTGGCACCAATTAAAATACTAAGCGTGAACAAGCTTGCGGAACCATTTCTGGTGGAACCCCTGCAATTCCGTTTGCATGCTACATTCTTGATCCTTTCCATCGAAGCCTTTGCTTTTCTCTCAGTCGCACCGTCAAAACACAGATACTTACCTAGGTACTTAAAGTACTAAGTACAAAGAAAAGTAATGATCAGGTCGACGGGGCAAAGTCGGAAGAGTTTGCAGAAAGTCGGCTGCTTTACTCCCATCGTCAGCACCACCGGAATCGCACATTACCTCCCTACTTCATGAAGTATCCGAGCTCAAAGCAGACTTCCCAGCCTGGTACATAGTATCCAACCCTGGCCCCAAGTGCGACAAGGCCTTTTGATCCCGCCAAGCGGGTCTTCTTCTCGGCACTGGTTTGTGAGGCTACAAAGTACAGGACTGGTCAAGCCGGAACGACTTCCAGGTAAGGGTAACCTAAGAGCTAGAGGCAGCCATAACCGAAGTGACCACCTGCAAAACGTACAGCACCAGGGGTTCCCGCGTGGTCACCCACCACAGTACTAACTTGACGATTAGAAGCTTGACTATGGGAGAGCGGACGGGATCCCGTGCTTTCTTCCATCTGTGGCCGTACATGGTAAGGCTCGTCCTTTTAACATTCTCATTGTACTTTATAAATTATATAAAACCCTAGTACTCTTGTGGGCAGTTGCAGCGAAGAATCGCTTATAACGCCGGGTTGTTTCAACGATATAATGGTCATCGAGATATAATGAGGTACTTTATGTGCCAAGGTACTTGATTAAGTGGCTTCACACAGTTCATGTCAAGCCGTCGCCTTGACATATCTAAGTACAAAGGCAAGTACCTGCTGGTCGCATGCTGAGTCAAGGGATGGGACACCATGCAGATCGAGGAACAAAGACTTCTTCTGTTACAAGGAAGACGTTGCCAGCATGTCCGCGAACGAACGTGCTTGAAAGGGAGCAGCAGGGGTGCCACCAATCCTCCTGCTGCAACAAGTTGGCAGCGGTCACAGTACGAGCAAAGGTTTTCAATGACCAGACAAACATGGGGGTAGGTTTTCAATGACCAGAGCGCCGAGATTTAGCGGCGCCATACCCAGAGCGGAAATTTGGAACAACGGAACATCAGTCCAACGAGCACAACTTCTCACAACAGACATTCGTCACTGGCAAGATAAAGGCGGCTCATATTCTTCAAGGTCACTCACAGCCCAGCTGTTCAACTTTATAAGAAAGGGCTTGTCTTAATCTTACTTCTGGGTTGGTGAATGTGCTGCCAGTGTGGTGTCGCAAATTTAGTGAGAAGGGATCAGTAGATTTAGTGGGGTGTCGCTAGGTCGCTAGCGACGCCCCACTAAATATTTCCCAACTTTAGCGACCAACCCTCACTAAATATTCCCATGAGAACTTATAACACTTTTAACGTCCAATATATTTATTTATTGGAAGTAATATCAAGAAATGTACTCGAAGCTGCTTAAGTTTGTAAAATCTCCTTGCCAGTATGAAACGCAAATGGGATTCACAAAAGTTTACACTTTACTGACTTTTAGTGAGGGTTGGTCGCTAAAGTTGGGAAATATTTAGTGGGGTGTCGCTAGCGACCTAGCGACACCCCACTAAATTTACTGATCCCTCCCCACTAAAATGAGTGCCACAACCTCACTAAATTTCGTGTCGCAACCACGGAGACTGTACGTTTGCTTCATCTCCTAACTATAATACAGAGGGCCCTCTAACTGTGTCGCTTTCTTTGGCCACTTAAGGTGAATACTGCTTGCCGCCTACTCCTCACTCTTCAAAAGTCAATGTTTAAGTAAGTAAGTACTTGTATTCTATCGCAGCCAGCATGGTGAGAGATCTCGCGATGTTTAGATTTTGATGTTCCATGCCCTTTCGGCTAAACACTTGGCGCTCTGGTCATTGAAAACCTACCCCCATGTTTGTCTGGTCACTGAAAACCTTTGCTCGTCACAGTACCTTCCTTAACCACGTTTATGTTTTGGAATGCTTGGCAGTCCTAGCGTTGATATTTCTCCTTCGGGTTCTGGCCATGGTAGCAATGACATGAGTGGATACTGCCTTATGCTTTGGCCCCAATAAGCTTATTGGGAGAAGGCCGAATAACATGCATGAACTGCCAGTCCGAAGCTTCACAGTCCGAAACTTCAAGTTGTAGGGTTTGATGGAACGAAGGTTGTAGAAGGCGCTAGGCAATCGAAAACGGAAGTTTGCAGAGGTTTGAATTCCCTTTGAGAATTTCTTCTGTCTGCTCCTTCCCCTTTCCGTTGTTTCTGCTTCTTGCAAAGTTTGCCTGCATTCCTTCGTTTCTCCTTCCCTCTCAAGCAACATCTCCTCTTTCCCATCCCGGTCGGGCGACAACGCCAGACCTCAATTTTTGCTTCACTCGAAAAGGACGTTTGCGAAAAAAGCCTCTACAGCCCTCACTACCGATATAGGCCCTCAAACAGTCAAACTCTTTGGGCAATCAGCATCGAGCTCGCTAAGCACAACTATGAGTCGCCGCCCACAATCATCCGCACCAAGCAACCACCCGGCAACAAAGCGTTATGTCGTTCTCAGAAAGCTTGAGGTGACAAGGGCACAGTTCACTGCCTCAATTCATCAAGTTGAGCTTTACCTTGCGGAATCGCATCCAGCAGTACAGGGCATCTCAGCCCCCAACCGTGTTTTAAAGGGAATGTGGTCCTCAGAAATGACGATCTGTGGGTATATCATGAAGCTTACTTCGGAGGCTGTGAACACGCTTCGTAACCGTCTTTCAACGTCACTCAGTGTAAGGACAGCCCCGTGAAAGCCAGCGTGAGTCATTGCTAATGTATTTCTCGTAGATCGTCAAAATCGCAGAGGATCGTTCAATGCCCTTTGCGTCAAGTTTGGTGATTGAGCAAACACAATCTCTTGCCCTCTCGGCCATTTCCTACGACGGGCCTATGCTGGCCAGCAACGAAGACAACGCCAGCTTCTACAAATACGACAGGGAGGCGATGGGAGAGGGAGTTTTGATTGTCTTTCTTGACACCAGGCTAGACGTTGACCATCCTGTTAGTACAAAAACGGTCGTTACTGGCTAGTCAATTGTCGACTCTAACTTTTGGCAGGAGCTCTATCCTCGAGCGACAAATGGGCCGCCATGCTTGTATGGTTACATTCAAGATATTCAGAATGGACACATCAAAGCTTCGACAGTTCAGAGCGAGTACTATGAACACGGAACTGCGGCAGCTTCTCTCGCTGCAGGTAGAACAACCGGAACAGCTCGCAAGGCTAGAATTCTAGGTATTCAAATTGTCCCAGATAAAGGAAACGTCAAACCGCTTCTATCGGACATCATTGACGGGATGTTTGAGGCTCACTCCGCAATCATTGAGCACAACGGTTCGAGGCCACCGGATCAAAAAGTGATGAAGGGTATCATTTCCGTCAGCATTGGTTCTATTTGTGTGGATCAGGAACCAGACTATAAGGATGCCTTGGAGGCCCTTGATGTTGTCATGGAGGACATCTACTATCGCAAAAATGCCTTGGTTATTGTTTCAGCGGGCAACAAGCAAGTTAGTCTCCATTTATCTTCTCATCAGTCTTGGATCATAAAGATGCTGGGTGTACTAACGGAGCCAGGAGTACATGGATGTCTCCAAACCGAAAACTACCTTTATGCCACAGTGCTCCAGGTTCACCTTGACAGTTGGCTCGGTTGACAAGAAGGACAATTATGACAGACTTTCGAACTACGGGCCGGGTATGCAGCAATTGATTTGGGATGAAGATGTTCTGATCGCTGACTGGCTCTAGGAGTCTAGGTGTTGATATTTTTGCGCCTGGCGTCAATGTACGAGCAGCCCAGCGACTCCCTGCCGATGCACCTGACGTTCCACAAGTTGAGCGTATGCCGACCTTTGGCTATTTCAGCGGAACTTCGTTTGGTGGGTATTTTTCCCTTCTTCTCTTTCCTCTAACTGATTCAATATACAGCGGCACCACTTGCATCTGGAGTGTGTGCTTGTATCTTAGGAGAGCACGACATCCTCGAGCCGAAGGTCGCAATTGAAGAGTTAAGGCGAAGGGCCCGAGAAGCTGCCTCGCGTCCTATATTCGACCCACATAAGCGACAATTCTCGCCTTTCCATCCCACTCGCCTCCGGAACACAACAAAGAAAAGTTGTTAGTCTTGGGTCCTCAAAATACTAGGTCGTGACTACATGGAACACAAAGTCCGAATGCCGCTTTCCTTCTCCCCTCCTCCACCTCTACCTGTACAGGATTCATGCCGAAGTTGAATGAGTTCTGCTTTTCGCTGAGTACAGTGGTTTTCTATGGTTCTTTTGCTTACTTCGTTTGCTCTATTTTACAAGGTCATTTGCCAGATAGGTGTTATTCTTTTATTGGTCATGCTGTATTTCTATTCCTTTTTTCTTGTTTCTCTTTCTGGGTATTTTCTCTTGCTTGTTTCCGGGTGATGCTTCTTAGTATTACTAGTTGGGGCCGACTTTGTTCTTGTCCCACTAGCATTATCTACTTACCAATGCATGTGGTGCTTTCAGACTGTGCAAGTATGGTGAAAGAATCGGTAGTATACCTGCTAGCATGCTGTCACATGCGCTAGCCTTCTTCAATGGCATTTGATTCGCCTGGCCGGTAATTTCATGACTCTCCCGGTGACAGATACTTCTCCTAGGCAACCTTCCATCAACGTAAACTGCGAAACTGGTGGACATCATGCATGATCTTCTTCATGGTGGGGACAATCTACAGTTACGATGTGCCTTAAGGCCTTACTTCCGAGTCTTTTCCGATCGCAAACTGGAATTTCGGCTGATATTTCCGGCATAAAACACTGGCCCTTTTGCTGAGTCGATATATGTATGTATTTGTTCGTCATGCTAACTCTTGGCGGTTAGAATTCCTACTTCTTGCCAACTAAGTACCTCTCGGCTTCTCTATACGCCGTAGCCATTCTTTCAAGGAACGTAACTAGCTCACCAGCGAAGACGTCTTTAGTCCAAGACAGTCCTCCACATTCAGTGAGTACTGTACCGACTAAGTATCCCTTAAAGTATGATTGCATTGGGAGAACCTCATTGTCAGGAAAGAGAGGGCCCAGCAGAAGCCCAGCATCGGTCTATCTCGAGCTTCCTTCGTCTTCCGGTAGAGATCCTAGTCGGCATCCTCGAATACTTTCAGACTTCAGAGGACATAGTTTCTATCTTAATCACGACCCGCACTCTAGCAAACGTTTTCAAAACCTATGAATCATCCATTTGTAGGAAAATCATTCGGCGACGATGGGGTTCCAACTCTCCGAATAATACTGTACTAAAGATATTGCGGGATCCAAGGTTTATTGGGCGAGGCGACTTACGGTGTATAATCCGGTTATCGGAAGCTGGGGATGCCCCAGCTCATGCGTCATCTAGTTTTGGTGTGGGATCGAGTCTGACCGATCTACAATGGTTAGAAGTGATCGATCAACGGTTTACTCGGCCCTACATGAGAGGTATCGAGGGTGCTGTATCCCAAGCCGTCGAGGCTGGATATTGCAAGCAATCTTCAGTTCGTGTCAGTGGGTCGAGTACGCTTTCCGTACAAGAGACTGAGAGAATAACAAGGGCACTCTACAACTTTTTGGCCGCAAGCAAATATCTCCACAAATGTCGCTTCTATAACAATGAACATGTTCGGCAAGCACGTTGGCCCAACGATGATCCAGTGGTCAGGGATGAAAATGGATCTTTCATTGTCAACGACCTGGACCCAATGAGCACCGGCAACGATTACCACTCAGGAAGACTGTTTGACGCAAAGGGGATACTGGAGGAGCTGTCAATCGAAGATCATATACAGGTTGTATCGGTATTCAACCTTATCATGCAAATCGAGCCTGGTCGTGGTGATGGATTCCGCAGTGGAATTCGTTGCCTGGCGTATCTGTCTATTTCGGCTACAGGATCGCCTGTATTTTCGATGCTGCTGAGCACCCTTCATCATCGACTTTTGAATCCGGTGGAACGCAATGGGGATTTCGCAATCAACCGTGCCGCGAGAAAGAGAATCTATGGTTTCATGAAGGATGCTCCCGCTCTATGGGATGCTACTCAAGACCGCATGGCTGCCTTAATCGAGAGTATGCAGGCGCCAAAGTATGGTTTCGATCTGGGAAAAATGGACCAGGAAAAGTGTTACTTCTTGCCAGCTAGGAGCAAGATTGCACTCGTGCTTGGGAACCAGGAAGACTCTGTGGTCGAAGTCTGTGAGGACAAGGAAATATACTTTCCTGCCAATAATGGCTCCTCTCTGCGCAAGGATGCAAATCCAAATGTAATTGATGGGTGGATTCTGAGGGTCTGGTAGAAATAAGACGAGAGTGAGCTGAGCTTGCCAGTATTGCAACCGAGGGATTACTATGCCGAAGAGGTACGATTGTATCGTGTACTAGTACCTGCATGTGCGTACAATGTAGGCAGTATGGCAGGTCCCAATATTCCATGCATAACTATGGGTTCCAGACTAACTGGGCGGTGCTTCCAATCACTGGACTACGTCACCGGATGGTTAGCCCGGCAAACGAGACAAAGAGCCCAGCGAGAACTATGTAGATATGTATGTACTAAGCTTAAGTAGTTTTGACGTCATTTATTCGCCGATATTCTATTGTGCACGTGGCTGGGCTTTGTCGTAGTATATGCATTCATACGAAGGAGAACATCGATGCATCTGTTCTTAAACGACAACATCCCCAGCGGAATTCAACCAGTGGGATTACTGTTCATGGTACTACTTCTCAGTCCAGACATCCAGCTCACTTCCTCCAGCATCCCCGGCAGTACTGTCCAGGCTTTCAGTACACTATCAGTGTATTGTTCAGCTCTGGATGGTCCGTTCAGGCTTGCAGTGCACTCCTCTGGGTTGCTTTTCCTGAGTTCGGGATCGCCCAGATCAGTGTACTGTTCAGTTCTGGGCGGGGCCTCGGTAGTCTTGTTGGAAACGTACGCTGCTCAGTCCACACGTCAGATATCCAGCCCTCTCCCTCCAGCTTCCTCGGCAGTACTATCCAGGCTTGCAGTACACTCTCTGGGTTGTTTTTCCGACTTATGGATCGCCCAATTCAGTGTACTGTTTAGTTCTGGATGGTCCGTTCAGGCCTGCAGTAGTTACACTCTCAGTGTACTGCTCAGTCTTGGACGGGGCCTCGGTTGCCTGGTTGGAAGCGGCGCCCAGACAGCCCGGAACATGAACCAAGGCCGCTCTCGAGAACTCAATATGTACTTTTTGCATATCATCATCAGACTCATCAGGTACGTACTTACTTAGAGAGCCTGCTCAACTTGGTGTAAAGTATACTAACTCTTCTCCTTTGTAGCAAAACAACATATCCACTCGAACTCCAAGCCAGCCATACTCCCACGTGATCACCCGCCAAGATCATTCCCGAACCCCCACATCCACAAAGAACCCCCAACATTCCCAATCCGGCAACCTGCATCAAGCCGCTCCCGCCTCAGCCTTGCGAAGTTCTCTTCCCACAAACAACCATCTCACATTCCAAACTTTTCTGCCCGTTTGCTTCACCAATCCTCCATCCGCCTCATCGAAAGATGGAAGCTACCCTCGATACCTCCTCGTCCGCTGACGGCACGGAGTACACATCCGATACTGGCCCGCCAACGCCTACCTCGTCATGCTTTCCTGACTTTGAGTCCGACAAACATCATAGCGGAGACAATACACCCACCATTCGGTCACGATCAGCCTCTGTCACCGATACCTCGACTTTGTGTCCGTCGGGATCTCTGGAAGGACTCTCGAAGGACGAGAAGCTGCCAGAGCAGAAAGATGAAGAGCGACAGCCGGAGATCGTTGTTCACAACATTGTACCTTTCACGGACGCGACACTCGAGCTGTACGTCGATGAGGGCGACACATCCAAGCCCGATGGCATTCTTCACCGATACCGCGTCTCACGAGGAGTCCTCACTCTTGTTTCGGCCTATTTTCGAAGCCTACCGTCCTCAGCCTGGGAGAAAAACATCCGCCTTGACGATATCGACCCCGACATGTTACTCTTGACACTTCAGATGCTGCATCACCAGTACGCCAAGCTTCCTAAGGGCGGATTCAGTACCTCCCTACAAGCGTTCAAGTTTGTCAAGATCATCGACAAGTTAGGTCTTGTGGGGTGCGTCTATCCAAAGTGTCTGAAATGGGTTGATGCTTGGATAATGCCGCTTCTCTCCGAAGCCTATGTCGCATACGTTCTGCAGTATGAGGAGAGACTGGAAAGGGCGATCGAGTTTATCAGCTCCGGTATCTCAGTACTTTCGGATGCAAGTGATGGGTTACCTGAGATCTCTTACAATGATGTTCGTTTCGTGTCAAAAGACTATCGGCGTGACGAATTGAAGAGAATGTTCAAACCCAGAACTTCGGATCGTCTATCTCATAGCTTTAGCTATGCCGATCTCCCGTCGGAAATACGGAGTATGCATTCCTCCCCTGATTGCTATATGTTTCGCCAGCTAACGGTTGGAGCAGAAAGAGCAGAAGACCTCCGCCAAAAGAAGGTGAATTCCGTCAAAGCGCTTCTTACGACAACCATGACCAGCCTTCTTCATAAACGTCAACAAAATTGCCGACATTGGCCCACGATCATCGAAAAGTACAGCAACAGGACCTCGCCTCAAGATGGTTCTGTGTCTGCACAATGCGACATGATGCAGCTTGGGCACCTTTTGTACACACTTAAGGATCTCAATATTAATCCTTCAGACGATAAGAGCAATGTCTGGCATGACTCCATTGAAAATATCGAAAAAACGTTATCGGCAATAGGAACTCAATATTTGGACGATGGTAGTGACTTAAGTCATGTGGGTTGCAGTTGGGTTCATAATCTCGATGAGCTGAGGCGGACTTCATTTGAAAAGGGGTTTTCAGATAACTATAGGTTCTACAGGTCCAGTGGTGGATTGGGTTACTACGGTGGCGAGTGGAGATCCGAAAGTATGAGGGAGAAACATCGGAAAGCGCAGGCTGCTAGAAAGCGGGAACACGAAGCAGCAATGAAGGCATCCAGGTCGCCGCGGTCGAGGCCACGATCGTATCCGAAAGAAGCTGTCGACAAAGCCATGAACGAAAGCACCAAAAGCATGCGCAAGAGACACAGTTGGTCCACCGATGGTAATGAGGAATACGATACAGGGTTCCTTACAGCGTCATTTCGACGCATCAGGGAGAAGGTGCCGGAATGTTCGATGATTGATAAGGAAATTTGGAACGCAGCTGTTTCGGAATTCAGCATAACTCGTTACCGTTTTCAGGACCTCGACAAAACTAGGTTCACTGCTGCAGAAATGGAAGAATACTTTTGCCATGTATGGAGCAGATGTGAGAAGGAACAGGAGAGAAGGAAGTGGGCAGTTGATGAGGCTATGGAGAAATATCGGAAGCAGTTGGAGGAGAAAGAAAAGGGAAAGGGGAATGGGATGGGTCTCGACGATGTAGTTTTGACCAACTCCATCAGGTAGCAGGGGGTACTTCCGGGTCTGGGGGTTGGTAAGTACTGGGTAGTTGACCTGGAGCTGGTGAAGCCCGATTGACTGAGTGGAGGACGGATAGAGCAATATCAGATGCATGTATGGTGATTTCGAAGCTGGACGACAATGCAGGTTGTGTTATCTCCCTTTAGTAACAAGTAGCAACTCATCATTGTAATGTTTCTTAGCCTGTCAATTACTTTCCTTCATGCCCAGATTATTATTCTCTTTAAGGAGAATTCGAAGTGTGATCAATTGAATATGTTTAACGATATCAGTCTCAATACACTAGGTTATCGGCGGAATGATAAGATAATATCAATCCAGAGTTGGTCCGGGGGACACATACTATAGGATGTTATGATTGACATCTAGGCCCCGCAACTAAACATTGTCGGCAACTGAAGTGAGCATCCCGGGTCGGGCAAGGAAGGGCCTCTGGCTCAAGTAGTTTTTCTAGAAAGTCTTCATTGGGCGTACTCCAGCAACACATGAGCCTCAGGTTTCAGATTCTTACGCACTATTGCGATAGCCACATGTGACCCGAGCAGCAAAAGGAACGTATGGTCAAGGCCATGGCTGATTCCGTCCAGACTTGAACTGGAGACCTTCTGTGTCCTCTACCATAACAGGTGTTAGACAGATGTGATAACCAGCTACACCACGGAACCCAGGATGAAAGTCAGCATGCCGAGAATATCTACACCTGTGACCTGCTTTGATTTGCTCGGGATAGCAAGTAGCAAGAAACGGCAAAAGCATCAACTTTGATTCCGTCCAGACTTGAACTGGAGACAATCTGTGGGCACTGAGCGTCTTTCCGGCCATCTTGATTGTGGATGGGCAGGAATTTGTTAGACAGATGTGATAACCAACTACACCACGGAACCGAAGATACGGGTCTAGATACCAAAAGTATTCACGCCAAGTCCAAGCTTCATGGCTTCGTCCGGAAGCAGCTTTGGACTGCAAAAACATAGGTAAGCCCAGGCAAGATCTCGAGGCAATCCCTGATTCCATCCAGACTTGAACTGGAGACCTTCTGTGTGTTAGACAGATGTGATAACCAGCTACACCACGGAACCTTTCATGATGACAACCCCAAAACGTCGTTTTATCCTGCAATTCGGTAAATCGAAAGGAGTGACAAATACACACTGGGTAGAGCAAAAGTGATTCCGTTCAGACTTGAACTGGAGACCTTCTGTGGACGAGCACCCGTCATTACCGGATGACACAGAAAAGCGGGCTGCTGTTAGACAGATGTGATAACCAACTACACCACGGAACCAGTGAGGATGATCGGGATGCCGAGAACCTTTCCGGTCTTGCAAGAATCTGCCCGGGAACAGAAAAGACTCGGAAAGGCACAAAAGCACTGATGCCTTGATTCCGTCCAGACTTGAACTGGAGACCTTCTGTGGGCCAGCATCCTTCCAACCATCTCGCGGTGGATGGGGCAGGAAGTTGTTAGACAGATGTGATAACCAACTACACCACGGAACCGGTGATGTCTGATGTGTCAAGTATGGTGTTTTCGGCCAAAGAAGGATTTGAGAGGACTTTCTTCGAGATTTGTAAAAGTAGAAGAACATCGCTGCACCAGGCCGGAGTTAAACCGGCGTCCTTCCAGATATCTTACTACACAGTCTTGTAAGTAGTAATATTGACGGAATTCTCTGCGGTCTAACGCTCTGTCACCCGAGCTACCGACGCACGCGATAAAGTAACGTAAAGGCGAAAAAAACAAGACTGGGTCTTCGACACTCGGCTGCACGTCCGTGTCCGGCGTGGAAGTATTCACACACGGTAATAGGACGGACTTTACTGTCGTGGCCGCAAAGGAACCAAGGTGTGTCACTGCAACACCGGACAGACGAGAGATAGCCTGGCAACTTTAGCATGGACAAAGGTAAGAAGTATAACCAGTTATATTCCTAAACAACGATAGTCCTCCGCTATCTTGGTATCTTAAACTATTCATCAACATACCACACATCTAGAACCTCCTAATAGCCGCCGTTGGCTTCGTCTGCACCGCCTCCTCAATCTCCGCCTCAACCTCCGGAGTAATCAACTTGACCACCTCCAACGCCTTCAAATTCTCATGAATCTGGCTAACCCTCGAGGCTCCAATAATCGCCGAGCTGACATTCTTGTTCTTGATGACCCAAGCGAGGGCAAGCTGAGCCTGGGTGACGCCGAGCTTGTCAGCGACCTTTTGCAGTCTCTTGGAGGCCTCAATATTCTTCTCGATCTCTGAGCCGGGCTGGTTGAATTGGTCGGCGAGGGCTTGGATGTAGGTCTCCTTTGAGGCGGCAAGGCGAGAGTCCGAGGGGATCTTCTTGTCGTTGTATTTGCCGGAGAGGAAGCCGCCCTTGATGGGGGAGAAGACGGTGAGGCCGTAGGAGTGCTTTTGGTAGAGTGGGGCGTATTCGACTTCGACGCGCTCACGGGCGAGGAGGTTGTATTGGGGCTGCTCAACCTGTGGGGTGTGTTAGCCATTGTACTGGGTGTGAAGGAGATGTTGGATACTTACGACTGGACCGATCAAACCAAGTCTGTCGGCGACTCTCCAGGCCTCGGTAATCTCCTCAGCGTTCCACTCACTGGTTCCCCAGTAGAAAGCCCATCCCTTCTCAATGACCCAGTTGAAAGCCCTGACAGTCTCCTCAATTGGTGTCTCGCGGTCTGGACGATGGGCATAGATGATGTCGACGTAGTCGAGGCCGAGGCGCTCGAGCGATGCCTTGGTGCCCTCGATGATGTGCTTGCGGGAGAGACCGGTGTTGTTGATGTTGTTGTCGCCAAAGGCACCGCCCCAGTAGATCTTGGTTGAGACGACAATGTCGTTGCGCTTGAAGTTGAACTTTTTGATGGCTCTGCCAAAGACGACTTCGGATTGGCCCTTGGCGTAGCCTTCGGCGGTGTCGAAGAAGTTGATGCCGGCGTCGTAGGCGACTTTGAAGGTCTCGAGGGCGGTGTCTGGGGGTTGTTAGTAGGATCCAGGGAAGGGTATTGCGAGATTTGGTGGGTTTTGGTGGGATTGAGGTGGTGGAGGGAGGTGGTGATGGTGGGGTTGGATTGGATTGAACGTACCTTCGTCGACGTGGCCTCCGATGGTGAGCCAGCCACCGAGGGAGAGGACAGAGACCTTGAGGCCAGTTGGGCCGAGGTTTCTATACTCCATCTGAATCTTTTGTTCGCTCATTGTGTTGTTTTTGGGTATCTCGGTGGTTGTTTTGGTGTGTTGTTTGGGCGTGGTCAAACTGGAGAGAGAGAAGGAGGAAGGAAGTCGAGTCCAACCCGGGTCAATGCCCCACCTTTATACCTCATTCCACCACCACCTTCCATAACGAACCCGCTTCCCCTTTACCTATTCGATTTCTGTCGTCTTCCATCCAATTGATCGACCCCGCGCACGTCATAAGCCGCCATCTCGTCCTCATCGAACTCGCAATTTTGGGAATTACTAAGCGGTCGACATGCAAGTGCAATTTAGGCGTGCTGCATGGTGGGGTCGACGAGGGACGGATTTGGGATCGCTGGCGTCATGGATACGGAACGTGCGTAACGTTGTGTTGGTGGAGACCGTGGAGACGGCAGTTGCGATCCGACGAGTGTGGGAGGATTTGGTAAGAGGAAAGAAGAAGAAGCTGAGTGAGAGGTCGAATTGATTTGGAGTACAACAAGTCAACTGCTCAATGGGTATGAGGCTTTAGTGGAGGTTGTTGAGGGTTTATCTCGTCGTTTCCTCGTATTCCGGGTGTAAGCGAAAGCTTAAAGAGACGACTATGTACTCAAGCAAGTCGGGGCTCGGTAGCGAAATCGGCCCGGTTAATTGGGACGTCCGGCATAGCAGCCATCCGAATCTCGCCAACGCAGCTTTTTCGACACCGAATGATATGAGACAGTAACACCTGTTAGCCAGTGCACTTTCTGTATCCAAAAGATGGACCTTTCTTTCTTGACCAAGCGCCTCGACTTCTGCTATAAAATACAAGATGCTAGTATAAAATACAAGATGTCGCAGTTGCAATAATGCACACACTACCAGGTTAACCAAAGACAATAACATCGAGCATGGCTCTACCGCCTGTTCTAGTAGAACTTTCCGGCCGGAAATCTTCGTTCGGCATGCCGAACAAGCTCGGTTTCGTGGTGTAGTTGGTCATCACATCTGTCTAACACGACCGGGAAAGGTCCGCCTTCCCATCGAGAGCACAGAAGGTCTCCAGTTCAAACCTGGACGAAATCAACCTTTTACCGTTGCTTCCTTCTTACTACAGGCTGGCCAAATTAATTATTATCGGCTTGCCGACCTCTATCTCGGGTTCCGTGGTGTAGCTGGTTATCACATCTGTCTAACACCTGGTAGAGGGCACAGAAGGTCTCCAGTTCAAGTCTGGACGGAATCACTTTTGTCCGAAAAGCAAATTTTGCTGCCCGGCGCCGGACCCTCATTGCCGGAACAGATATTCTCATCTCGGCAAGCCGATATCTTTGGTTTCGTGGTGTAGTCGGTTATCACATCTGTCTAACACACAGAAGGTCTCCAGTTCAAGTCTGGACGGAATCAAGCCATAAAATTTCCTTTTGCCGCCCATGAACATTCAAAGCTTCTGGCTTTGGTCACCAAACTTTACTCTCGAAGTCGGTCTGAGCATTTTTGGCTCTAGAGGACGAGATGGCCGAGGTAGCAGAGACTTTTTGGCACTGTCGTCCTTCATCGCCGGTTCCGTGGTGTAGTTGGTTATCACATCTGTCTAACAGTGTTCCGCATACTCGCCGAGGGAAATTGCAGATATTGCTGGCCCACAGAAGGCCTCCAGTTCAAGTCTGGACGGAATCAAGACGTTCGTTTTCTTTTGCCGCTCATGATCATGGCCATACTCCAGCTACATCGGCTCAAAGTTTCTGGCCTCGATAAGGTCTCCAGTAGATACAAGCCTGGATGAACTCAGCTCCTGTCCGAGTCAATGTCAGTCTGAGCCTTTTTGGACTCTAGAGCAAATGCCGTGCCGGGTACCACAGAGTCCTCGGCATGCCGAACAGCATCATCGGTTCCGTGGTGTAGTTTTGGTTATCACATCTGTCTAACAGCAGTCTGCCTCATCCCCACTCAGGATAAGCAGTTACAAGCGCACAGAAGGTCTCCAGTTCAAGTCTGGACGGAATCAAGCTTTTGCCTCTTCTTGCAGAGTAGGTCTGGTTGGTTTTCTTGTAGACGCAGTGTCACGGAGTACGTCGAGTGTCCGCTTACGACGCTCAGTTCCAGAGCATGGGACGAGACATACTAGGTACCGGAAATGGGTAGCATTGCCCAACTCGACGGAAAGAGCAGGCATTTTCATTCAGGAAGGTCAGGAAAAGAGCAAACTCAGTAAAGGAGATGCATCATCATTTGGAAGCTGTTGGATGGACCCTTGATGGAGATTCACAGCAAATCAATAGGGTGAAGGAATATTTTCAGAACAGGCTCTCGCAAATGCTCACACATGTATTAACGTGGCCAATAACAATATACAATGCTCCAGTAATAATCATACAAAAATCGACCTCCTCGATTACCGTCCATCTACACCATTTTATCCATCTTCCCCCCCACTACTTCAGCCCAACGCCGGTACAAAGCAAAATGGCACTCCCCAACTGCCTCCTCAAATCCTCCTTCTCAACATCATGCGTATCCTCCACCTCCCCCCACTGCCCCGTCTGCCACACCACCTCCACACTCACCGCCCTCGCCGCCTCCTCCACCCCCACCTCCCGTCTCTGCACCACCGTCCCCTCCCTCCCCACCATCAACCCACTCTCACTCCATCCACTCACCACCCTCGCCCCCATCAAAAAACTCTTCCCCGCAACCGTCGCCCTCTCCAACGCCAACAAATCCCACAACCCCAGCCCCTCAACCCACCTCTTAATCGTCTCCAACGTCTCCTTCGGCTGCTTGTAGCTAAGCGGCAAAATCCCCTCATTCCCATCCACCGCCTTAATCGTCACCCCCGGCCACACCTGCGTCGTCAAAAACTCGAGCACCGGCGTAAGCGCCTCCTCCTGACACTCCCTCAACGTCCTCTCCCCCGCCGCCTTACTAACCACGCCCCCACTCGGCGCCAGGAACAGCAACGTATCCGTCTCGAGATACCTGAGACAATGCTCGCGAATCTCCTCCACCATCCCCTCGCGTTCCCGGTCATCCTTGGTATGTTCAATGTCGATGATCCGACTCGACATTTGCGTGAGCGGCATACGGAACGAAGACCGGGCCTCGGCAATGGTGTGCGCGGTCTCCCATTCGTTTGCGATTGTGAAGGCGAGGAGCGGCTTGGAGGCGGGGATGAGGAGCGGGTGGAGGAGGGGCGTTTTGAGGGGGCGACTGTCGAGGTGGATGGTGTAGTGCGTGCCGGTGGGGGTGAGGAGGGGGGAAGAGGTCTTCCAGAAAC